>BOPN01001326.1:149116-156616 GCA_017312705.2 Penaeus japonicus
TCACTATCCCTTACTCACCCATCACCTCTTTGTCCCTTTCACTCCCCTTCCTTCATCTCCCCCTCCTCCTCCTCCTTGCCCTCTATATTCCTTTCCCTTTCCCCCCTTAACCCCTCCCCTTCATCCACTCCCTCCTCTCCCCCAACCTCCCTTGCCCCCCCCCTCACCCCTCACCCAACCTCCCTTGCCCCCCTCACCCCTCCCCCTTCCCCTCGCCTCCTACCCCGTCAACAAGGTCGCTGTCCTTGTCAGGGCGACTTAACGAGATTATACCCATCCGTTCGCAATGAAACGATTCAAGATGAAATAATGAAATAACGAGTGGAATAACCAGTGAGAGGGACTTATACGTATATATATTTTTTTTAGATGATAAAATCTGGTTACAACTCTCAGAAAAAAAACAACAACAATAAAAGACTATCTGAGTATTATAAAAAAATAAGAGAAAGAATAATAAAAGAAGAAAAGGAAGAGGTAGATAAAGAAGAAACACAGAATTAACAGAGACATCAGTGAAAACTAAACCTCATAAGGACATCACTGAAAACCCGACTTCATAGAGACATCATTGAAGAAAAAAGAAAAAAAAAGAAAAAAAAAACTGAAGTCTAACAGCGAGTGAAAACAACGACAGCCATGTAGCGACAACAACGGAGGAATTGTACCATGACAGACGTCTTGGAGAGAGTGAAGTCGAGACAGCCATACATGTCTATCATCTGCAGACTTCATTTCCTTGTCGTTGTACTAGTTTGTGACGACGACGTCCCTGTGTCTGTCACCGATCCCCTGTTTTTTTTTTTTTTTTTTTTTTTTTTTTTTTTTTTTTGCGTGTGTTTCTTTCTTTCTTTCTTTCTCTCTTCTACCTTCTCGTCTCCCCTCTTTTTTCTCTCTCTTTTGTCACTTTTTCTTCCTACTTTTTTTTTCCTTTTCTTATCATTATGAATGTTCTATTTCTAATAATAATGATAATGATGATGATAATGATATTAATGATAATGATAATAATATTAATGGCAACAGTATCAATGATGATAATGATGATGATGGTGGTGATGATGATGATGATGATGATGATAGACTAATAATGATAACAATGATGATAAAAAATAATGATGATAAAAATAGTATTAACAATAATAATGATGATGATAATAACAACAATAATCACGATGATAATGATAATAATGAGGATAAAAACAATAATAATGATAATTATAACAATAATGATAATGATAAGGATGATGATAATAATAGTAATAATAATGATAATCATAATGATGATTATTATGATAATCATAACAACGATAATATTAGTAACAAAAATAGGGATGATAAAAATTATATTGAAACACAAAAACAACATAAATGATGATGATGATAATGTTAATGATTATAAAAATGATAATAAAAGGTAATAATGATAATAACAATGATAATGATAATACTAAAAGTGATAACAGTATCAACAATAAAAACAAAAATAATATTGATAATAATGATTGTGACAGTAATGATAATACTCATAATGATGATAGTAATAACAATGACGATAATAATAGTAACACTAATAATGATAATGCTAATAATGATTATAATACTGAAATAGATAATGATGATAATAATAACAATGATAATGATGATAATGATAATGATAAGAATGATAACAATAATGATGATAATGATAATAAGATAAAGAAAACAATCATAATGATAATAGCAATAATAACAATAATAAAATTAATAGTAATAATGATGATACAAATGACAATGACCATAACAACTATAACCAAAACACAACAATAACACTGACAAAAACAGCAACAACAACAACAACACACTTTTAAAGCAAAGAGCGGACACAATGACCCTTCAAGTTTTACTTCGTGGGCGCTGCGGGCGATGTGAAGCCACGTGCGGGCGTCACACTCCGCCCTAAGGGATGAGGGGAGCTGGGGTGGGTGAGGGCGTAAGGGGGGGGAGAGGTGGAGGGGATGGGTGGTTGGGTGGAGATCAGGCTGGTTACTCCACTTTTTTAGGTGTCTGTTATCCTCCGCCTCCTCCTCCTCCCCCTCCCTCTCCCGTCCTCCTTCTTATACCCTCCTCCTCCGTCTCCTCTTCCTTCTTCTCCTTCTTCTTCTTCTTCTCCTTCTCCTTATTCTTCTTCTCCCTCTCCCTCTCCTCCTTCTTCTCCTCCACCCCCAAACTCCACGGCAAGTTCCTGCCTTCCTGTTCTGTTATTTTTATGTTTTTATTGTTCATGTCACATTTCTCTTCTTATCCTTACCTTCTTTTTCCTGTAATTTTCCTCCTCGTTTATTTCTCTTCTGTTACTTCTCTGCTCCTCCTTCCATTCTATTTACTTGTTCTTCTTCTTCCTCTCGTCTCTCCTCCTATACTATCTTTCCGTCCTCTTCTCCTCTCTCGTTTTCCCTCTTTCTATACCTCCTCTTCGTTTTCCTGTCATATCTCTCATTTTGTCGCATTTCTTCCTCTATTCGTTTTTCCTTCCTTTTACTGTTCTTTTCTTCATCCACCCTGTCCTTTATCCTCTACATCTTATATTCTCTACATCCCTTTCCTATCATATCTCCTTATCTCCCCTTTCCTTTCATCGGTTCTCCTTCCTCCTTCCTTCTTTTATCCCCTTTTGTTTCGACTATTGCCCTGCTCTCACATTCTCCCTTCTTCCTTTTATATCTCATTTCTCCTCCTATCCTTTTTCTCCCATCTCTCTTCAATTCCTCCTCCCTTCTTATTCTCCCCTCTCTCCTACCCCTTTTCCTTTTAGTTATCCCTCTGCCTACACACTATCCCCTTCTCCAGTTCTCTCTCACTTCTCCATCTTTCCCCTTTGCTGCTCAGTTATCCCCCTATCCCCTTTCCTTTCAGTCCTCCACTTGCCCTATTCCCTCTCTTCTTCTACCCTCTCTCCTCTCCCCTTTCCCTCATCTCTCACATCCACTCTCTCCTCCTTTCACCCTCCATCTCTCCTCCTCGCTCATTTCCCTCCACCTATCCATTCTTCCTTAATCGCTGGATGTATATATATATAATTCCATGATACCCGTTATTACCCACGACGTAAGAACAGGCCCTTAAGTACCAAGACGTCCCCCGAGATGAGATGATGGATTTTGCAAGATTTTGACTTCTTTGTTAATTTGACTTCCTTGTTATTTTGACTTCTTTGTTATTTTGACTTCCTTGTTATTTTGACTTCCTTGTTATTTTGACTTCTTCTTTGTTATTTTGACTTCTTTGTTGTTTTGACTTCTTTGTTTCCTCTATCGTCTTTGATTCTTTGTAGATTTATTATAGCCCTTTGACGGGGCACTTCGGCGATGAGGAATGTCGACGAAAATGTCTTGAGAAGTTGAGAAATGTCTTGAGAAAAAACAAACAAACAAACAAACACAAACAAGTAAATAAATACTGGAGACGTAATATGAGATCCAAGATAACTTTTTATTAAACTAAAGCGTAAAATAAGTTATTCCTGATGATAAAAACCGACCTCTGAATTAATGTCAGTTTGAAAGATGCCAGACCACCCAGCACCTTATCTTCCAGACGGCCTTCCCTGCACAGAAGACATATACCTTCATATAACCAACCACATATTACGGAAAAGTATATACGTTAAAATACATACATACGTGTGTGTGTGTGCGTGTGTGTGTGTGTGTGTGTGTGCGTGTGCGTACATATATATACATACATACATACATACATATATAAATATAAATATATTTATGTATTTTAATATACAAATATATATTCATATATGTATGTGTATATGTATGTATGTATATATGTGTATATATATACATATATGTATATATATGTATATACATACATATATATATATTTATACATTATACATATATATATATATGCATATATATACATATATACACATATGTATACATATATATACATATATATACATATATACATATATATATTTGCACACACACACACACACACACACACACACACACACACATATATATATATATATATATATATATATATATATATATATATATATTTACACACACACACACACACACACACACACACACACACACATATATATATATATATATATATATATATATATATATATATATATACATATTATATATATTATATATATATATCATATACAGTATATATGTTTATATATATATCTATATGTGTGTGTGTGTGTTTGTGTGTGTATGTATTTATATGTTTAGATGCATATACATATATATGAATATATGTATGGAAATATATACATATATGCATATGTATATATATATATATATATATATATATATATATATACATATGTATATATGTGCATAAATGAATAAATAAATATATATATACATATATATACATATATATACATGTATATGTATATATATTTATATATATATACACACATATATGTATGTATACGAGATATCATTTATGTCCGTATTCAACGCAGTACACTCAACGATAATTACACCTACATACACCTATCAGGCATAAATATGCACATCCACAACCGTACCTGTCACACTGAGTGATAGGTTCCACCATGACACGAAACAGCTGGAAATAAAATGGACAACGATCTCAAGTTGGTACCGACCTGTGCGAAAGCTGAGACCACGGCCCGCCGGGGAGGCTGTTGGGGAGAGAAAATCTCGTTAGTGTAAATACGACACGGAGGGTGGGGTTTGGTAGGGGGTGGGTGTGGGTGGGTTGGGTGGGTGGGGGTGGGTGAGTGGGTGGTAGGGGGTGTGGGTGGGTGTGTGTGTGTGTGGTGTGTGTGTGCTATGTGTGTGTGCTTTTGAATTCGTATGTATGTATGTGTATGTATGTGTACATGTGTGTTCGCATGTCTGGGATCACGTAAGGTTTTGCAGAAAGTTTGAACAGATAAGCAAATGCAGGATATCAGTCAATGGATTTTACACAAAGATACGAAACACATCCTAAAACGGGGATAAAACCGGACAGACCAATAAAAGCCGTCGAAATCATTCCCTCCTCAGTTGAAGTAATAGAATAAACATAAAAAAAAATCCTGCGTTTATAAAAGGCAAAAGTTAGTTGATGCAAAAACTTTAAAAGGAAAGGAACATCAACTCAAAAATAAAATTCACAGAATGTAAAAGTATATCAAATTATATACACATATTCTTATCTATTCACTTAGCTATCTATCTGTATAAAGGGGAATATATACCAGTAATAAGATTTTTAAAAATACAATAATAAAGGAAGGGAATAAATACCGAAGACAAAAAAAAAAAAATAAAAAAAAAAGATCACAAGGGTAGAATCAGACCCTGAAAAAAAACGAATAAAGAAAAAAAAAAGCCACAAAAAATAATAAGAAAAGAAAAATGGGAAGGAGAGCGAAAATATACGGTTCCTCCACGCAGATTACAAAGTCAGTCGGCCATCATCTTTTCAATCAAAACAACCCTTTATGAAAACCGCGAATGAATTAGTGCCATTTCCCCACGAGGCTAATTTTGATGTTGATATTATCCTCATTGCTCTAATTATAGTTTTTTGAGTAGCATCCAGGCCATATACTTTTCTAAAACACCTTCGATGTGGCCACCGCTAACAAACCCGCACTTTAACACTGTTCTCTTAATAAAGGCTTTAGCCGTAATAACACGACTAGCGCCAGCACTCTAATGACAGTATCTTAACTAACAAACAGCCTAATGACATATTCTGCCTTGGTAACAGAGGAACTCGCCAATACTCTGCTTGTTCAAAAGTAATGAAGTATAATTTTCAAGCGAAACGCAGTAAGGACACAGGATAAGGGTAATTCAGTTAAGAAAAGAAAGAAAGAAAAAAAAAGACATAACATAAAAAAGCGAAAATAGAAATGTAAAGAATCTTTAACTCTTCGTCTAGTAGGCAGCGAGAAGGGGTTTTAGCAAAGACAACCTTTCAATTGGCTATTCATGCAGGCAACTCTTGGTTTCCGGCGACAGGGGGAGGGGTGTGGGAGGAGGTAGAGGGGTAGTGGGTAGGGAGGGAAGTGGGGTACAAAGGGATGGGGGGGGGGTGAATAAGGGGGGGAGGGTAGGAGGGGAGGGGGAGGAGTTGCGATCAAGCCTTCCGGTCTGATTCTGGATATCAAGCATATTTCTCCCCTAATATCAATTATTACCGTCGACATGAACTATGAGGCCTGACAACTTAACAAGCTTTTATAAAGGATAACCTCGACAGCATACAAGCCCCGGCCTCTCCTCTCCTCCCTTCCCCTCCCCTCCCCTCCCCTCCCCTCCCCTCCCTTCCCCTCCCCTCCCCTCCCCTCCCTTCCCCTCCCTTCCCCACCCACATTACGCGGTGAAATTAAAAAAACGACATTTGCAGACTGCTTGTTGCACTCCTTGTACTCCTGTCTTACGCGAACGCTGTACTTCAGAAGGCGGATTTAACAACACGAATTCAGTTAATTATTCGAGTACATTATCTTCAGTTTATTTAGGTCAAGTTACCGATGATGTTATGTATAATATTTATTATCATACCAGTGACAATGATGATGAAAATGATGTTGTGATATCAATGTTTTTGATAACGGTGATAGCAGTGATAATAAGACTAGTTAACATTAATGATGATGACACCATTGGTACTGACAACCATAAGACAATGATGAGAGCAATAAAGGCAATGACACTAATCACCATCATTATTATGCTAATGGCAGTGAAAAGAAGATGAAAAAGAAAAACGAGCAGTGCGTAATATATATATATATATATATATATATATATATATATATATATATATATATATATATATACAGGGAGAAATGAAAAGTAAGTTATATTCTCTTTCGCAATAACTTTATGATAAGAAAAACATATTTCAGCTATGCCAATCCTTAATATAAAAATCAATATTGTTAGGAGCATTAGATAAATATATATATAGAAGCATTCAGCAGTAAGGAGAAAGAGAGAGAGAGAGAAAGATAAACAGATTGAGAGCGGAGTGAGAGAGAGAGAGAGAGAGAGAGAGAGAGAGAGAGACGGAGAGAGAGAGAGAGAGAGACGGAGAGAGAGAGAGAGAGAGAGAGAGAGAGAGAGAGAGAGAGAGAGCCACATCGACCCAGGGGGTGGGTTCTCTTGATCCCAGCAGAGGCAACCCGTGTACACCTGGCGAGAGCCCTTGGGATATGTACGGGGAGGGGGGGGAGGAGGGACAGGGTGTTGCAAAATATACCGAAGAGTGATTGCTTCCGTTCAATATGCAACTACCGCCGCTCTATTCCTCCCACCTCCATTGCCTATCCTTTCTACGAGGATTTAGAAGGATTATTCAATGACTTTTTTCTCGAGATTTTTATTTTCTCCTAAAATTATGACTTTTTTTTCCCTCAATCTTTTGATTTATTACTATTTTTTTTATTTTTTTTGAGACGTTGCCTTTTTTCACAAGAAATTGACTTTTTCCCCAAGAAGACTGCATTTC
>BOPN01001326.1:166616-189116 GCA_017312705.2 Penaeus japonicus
AAGATCCTAAGTAATTGAAGATAGAGATGGAGGGAGGGAGGGAGAAAGGGAGGGAGGGAGGGAGGGAGAGAGGAAGGGAGAGGGAGAGAGAGAGGGGGAGGAAGATACAGAGACAGAGACAGGCAATGAGAAAAAAGAGAGAAAGACAGAGAGAGAGAGAGAGAGAGAGAGAGAGAGAGAGAGAGAGAGAGAGAGAGAGAGAGAGAGAGAGAGAGAGAGAGAGAGAGAGAGAGAGAAAGAGAGAGAGAGAGAAAGAGAGAGAGAGGCAGAGACAGACAGTGAGAAGAAAAGAAGAAAGAAAAAGAGAGAAAGAGAAAGACAGACAGAAAGACAGAGAGAGAGGGGGGGAGAGGGAAAGAGAGAAAGAGAAAGACAGAGAGAGAGACAGAGAAAGAGAGAGAGAGAGAGAGAGAGAGAGAGAGAGAGAGAGAGAGAGAGAGAGAGAGAGAGAGAGAGAGAGAGAGAGAGAGAGAGAGAGAGAGAGAGAGAGAGAGAGAGAGAGAGAGAGAGAGAGAGAGAGAGAGAGAGAGAGAGAGAGAGAGAGAGAGAGAGAGAGAGAGAGAGAGAGAGAGAGAGAGAGAGAGAGAGAGAGAGAGAGAGAGAGAGAGAGAGAGAGACAAACAGACAGACAGAGAGAGATAGACAGTGAGAGAGAGAGAGAGAGAGAGAGAGAGAGAGAGAGAGAGAGAGAGAGAGAGAGAGAGAGAGAGAGAGAGAGAGAGAGAGAGAGAGAGAGAGAGAGAGAGAGAGAGAGAGAGAGAGAGAGAGAGAGAGAGAGAGAGAGAGAGAGAGAGAGAGAGAGAGAGAGAGAGAGAGAGAGAGAGAGAGAGAGAGAGAGAGAGAGAGAGAGAGAGAGAGAGAGAGAGAGAGAGAGAAGGGAGAGAGAGAGAGAGAGAGACAGAGAGAGAGAGAGAGAGAGAGAGAGAGAGAGAGAGAGAGAGAGAGAGAGAGAGAGAGAGAGAGAGAGAGAGAGAGAGAGAGAGAGAGAGAGAGAGAGAGAGAGAAAGGGAGAGAGAGAAAAGAAAAATTTTGATAACATATTTTGCTATCACAATGATCAAACTTAAATACTAGTATGCCTTCGAACACCAACAATCATAACAACAAGATTAATTCCCACATATTGCACGCTTGTGGCAACACACAGTATAATTTATGTATGAAGGAAAGGTAGTAGTAGAAGTAGATGAGAGAGAAAAATAATAATAAGAAAATCAAGGAGCAGAAAAAGAAGAAGAAGAAGAAGATAAAGGAGGAGAAAAAGAAGAAGAAGAAGAAAAGGAGGAGGAAGAGGAGGAGGAGGAGGAGGAAAAAGAAGAAGAAGAAAAAAAGTAGACGAAGATAAAGGAGGAGAAAAAGAAGAAAAAGAAGAGGAAGAAGAAGAAATAGATGAAGAAGAAGGAGGAGGAGAAGAAGATGGAGAAGAAAATGAAGAAGTAGAAAAAGACGAAAAGGAAGAAGAAAGAGAAGAAGGAGAGTAGGAACAAGAAGAAGAAATAGTAACAGTAGTCCTAGTACAGAAAAAAGAAAGAAAAAAATCGCACGCACAAAGAAAGTGATAAAAGAAACAGAAGAAAGGAAGAAATCAGAGAACAAACAAACATAAAGATCATTAACATCTCTACAAGCCACCTCACAAGTAGCGTCAACATCCGCATAAACAATGTCGCAACTAAAAACACAACAAACACACCCGCAAAAACACTCGCAAATATCAAATAAACAATGTCAGAAGATGCACCAAGAGCCACATAAACCGCGCGACAATGGGCACACAACAAGGACATAAACAAAATCACAAGTATCATTAACAACCGAAGAAACAAGGGTCACAAGAGGCAACAACAACAGCATAAACAGCTCACAAGGACAAGGATCGCTAACAACAACAGCACACACACAAAAAAAGAAGAAAAAAGGAATTGGGAGGAAAGAAATTAAAAATCCGAGAAACAAGACTAAGGTGTGTCGTCCGCCATCAAGTATTCAGACATTAAGACAATACAAACAACTTGTAAAAGGGAGAATAAATGTAAATGTAAACGACACGTGAAGTCATTAATAAATAACTTTATATGGATATATATATGTATATATATATATATATATATATATATATATATATATATATATGTATATGTCTTTATCTTTTATATATATATTTTTATTATCTTTCTGTAAGAGATAGCATCGTGGCGACGGTATGATGTAATAACTAACCTATCCTGACAGCGAACAGACCTTGCTTAATGCATGCTCAATGTTGCCCCCATCTATCTTATCTCCGTGTTTTTTTTTTTTCTCTCTTTTTTCTTCTTCCTCCTCTCTCCTTCGGATGCTCTGAGTCCTGCCTTTTGACAGAGGACCTCCCGCAAACAGAAGGTACTTTGCTCTTCAGACTGAGCGACAAACAAGAGCTCGTTCGCTCACTCGTTCTCATTCGATCGACGACGACTTGCTAGTAATTGCTTAATGTTGCGCCACGCTTTGATATTAATTGCAAAGGAGTCGACTGACATTTGTATATCACTACCGGTAAAAAATATGGCCCTCCTTATATGGCGGAGACCTCTTTGTATGGGGCATGGGTGGGGGAGAGTGAGGGGGGGGGGTGAGGGGGAGGGAGTGTGAGGATGAAGGGGGGGAGGGGAGGAGGGGGGGAAGGGGAGCTTCACGGGTGGCCCGCCTTTGAGACAAACCCCGTCACATCACTGCCTCGCTGATCACAAGTGTACAGCGCAGGTCCATTACCCAACTTTGCAAAGCAATCTCTTTCGATTCTGATTTTTTCCGATTTTTTTTTCTTTGACACACGCATAAACACACACACACACACACACTTAAATCAATTCTCTCTAACCCGAAGAAGCTTCTACATATACTAAGAAAAAAGAACCCTAATTGACGAATGGTTAAATCCTGGATAATAGCTAGATAATACTGGTACCTCCCTCCACCTTCCACCTTCCCCTCCTGCCTCCATCCACCTTCCACCTCCTGCCTCCCTCCATCTTCCACCTCTCTCTCCTGCCTCTATCCACCTTCCACCTCCCCCTCCCTTCCCCCTCCTGCTTCCATCCACCTCCCCCTCCTGCCTCTATCTACCTTCCACCTCCCTCTCCTGCCTCCATCCACCTTCTCCCTCCTGCCACTCTCCACCTTCCACTTCCTGCATCCCTCCACTTTCCACCTTCCCCTCTTCCTTCCTTCCCTCCCTCCCTCCCTCCCTCCCTCTCACCCCGCCATCCTTCCTCCTACCTTCCCCACCCTCCTACCTCCCCCTCCCTACGTCCATCTAAGTCCTGCAAGCTGACTGATCTGAGCAACTGAAAGCAGCGTCCTTTCCTCTCATTGCAACATGCATCTTTTATTGCCCGGTAACATCTAATCTTATAGGAATACGTTTAAGTGTTGCAATCTAGCTAAGGTCGGTTTGGAGGAGAATTATCTTTCTCTTTTTCTCTCTCTCTTTCTCTTTCACTTTTTCTTTCTTTCTTACTCTCTCTTATTTCTTTTGCTTTCTCTTACTCTTTCTCTTTCTTTCTCTCTCTTCTCTCTTTCTATTTCTCTTTCTCTTTCTCTTTCTCTTTCTCTCTCTCTCTCTCTCTCTCTCTCTTTTTCTCTTTCTCTTTCTCTCTCTCTTTCTCTCTCCCTTTCTCTCTCTCTCTTTATCTATCTATCTATCTATCTTTCGCTTTTACGCCGTCGTGGTTGTATGAATAAAAAAAGAAGAAATATATATATATATATATATATATATATATATATATATATATATATATATATATATATATAGAGAGAGAGAGAGAGAGAGAGAGAGAGAGAGAGAGAGAAAGAAGAAGAAGGAGAAGAAGAAGGTGAGCATGGTTTCCGAAGTAGACATGGTCCCTCAAACATCGAAAGATTTTCTTCACTGACCGCGTCCCTCCCCCCCCCCCCTCCCCCCCCCCCCCTCAGCTCGACCCCCCCCCCCCCTCCAATAAAAGGAAGCCGCCCATCTTCCGACCTCCTCAATCAACCGTGAAAATGGAAATTACATGTACATATATATATATCACTGATAATAATCTTAATTATAATGATAATTAATGATGTTGATAGACATTTGAAACAGTTCATTGCAAAATTAATATTCCTTCCACTTCTCTCTCTCCATCCCCCTTACACCCCCCCCCCCGCTTCCTTCCATCACTGTCTGCCCCTACCTCCACCCTCCACCACTCTCCTTTCTCTCCACCCTCTTCATCCTTCCTCCTTTTTCCCTCCTCTTCTTTCTCTCTCTCCCCATCTTCCTATTTCCTTTCCTCCTTCTATCCTCCTCCCCCTTTCCTATCTCTCTCTCTTTCGCCTTCCCCTCTCCTTACTATCCCTCCCTTTCCCCTTTCCCTCTATCCTCACCTCCCTCCATCCATCATCCTCCCTTTTCCCCATCTCCTTCCCCTCCCGCTCCCTTTCTTTCCCCTCAATCCCCTTCCCCTTCTCCCCATCTACCTCTCTTCCATTCCCCTATCTCTTTCTCCCCAACTTCCCCTTCCTCTTCACCCCCCTTCTCCCCTCCTTCCCCTTCCCCTCCCCCTCCCTTCCCCCTCCTCCCTTCCCCCTCCTCCCTTCCCCCATTCCCCCCTCTCCCTCCCCCCTCCCTCCCTTCCCTCCTCCCTCGCTTTCCCCCTCCCTCCCTTCCCTCCTCTCTCCCTCCTCCCTTCCCTCCTCTCTCCCTCCCCCCTTCCCCTTCCCCTTCCCCTTCCCCCTCCTCCCTTCCCCCCTCCCCTTTTCCCCCTTTCCCATCCCCCTACCCCTTCCTCCTTCCTCCTCCCCCTCCCCCCTCCACATCAAAGCGGACATGCAACCCGAGGCGGACATGAGTCGTCCCAAAGCTCACGATCAGCCGGTATGCGGAATCAATGGCACCGCGAAGGCCCCTCGTATCAACATTCTGCTGTTCCGTCGACTGGCATGTCCATAAAAATGGGAATGTTCTTTGAGAGTGGCGAGGAAGACTAGTCTCTGCGCTCTCTGATGTTCATTTTTTTTTGTTTTTTTTTTATGTTCTTTTTTTTCTTTTTTTATTGTTATTATGATTATTATTAGTGGTATTAAGGTATGTGGGTATATTTGGGCGATTTTTTTCTTCTTCTTTCTTCTCACTCTCGCCTTTTCTCTCTCTTTCTCTTTTTTTCTCTCTGCCATTCTCTCTCTAGCCTTCTCTCTCCCACTCCCACTCCCTCTCCCTCTCCCACTCCCTCTCCCTCTCCCACTCCCACTCCCACTCCCACTCCCTCTCCCTCTCCCACTCCCACTCCCTCTCCCTCTCCCTCTCCCTCTCTCTATCTCTCTCCTCTAGCCTTTCTCTCTATCTGTCTATCTCTTCCCCTTTCCCCACCTCAACAATATCTTACATGTTAAGCTTTCCTTGGCATTGAAAGAATGTTGACAGCCACGACAACCACTCCAACGCTCATAAAAAAAGAGAAAAATAAATCGAGAGAAAGAATGAGAAAGGAAAAAGGAAAAAGAAAAAGAAAGAAAATTATGATGATGATAATAATAATGACAATAATAATAATAGTAATGATAGTGATATTAGTGATGATAATGATAATAGTAATGGTAATGATGATAATAATAAAAAAATAATAATAGTAATGATGATAATAGTGATAATGATAATGATGATAATAATGATAGTGATAATTATGATAATGATAATAATAACAATTATGATAATGATAATAAGAATATCATGAGGATGATAATAACAGTAACAAGGATAAGGATAACAACAACAGCAATAATGATAATAATGATAATGATAACAAAGATAATAATAATAATGATAATAATAATAATAATAATAATAATGATAATGATCATAATAATAATAATAATGATAGTAAGGATAAAACAACCGTAATAACAACACCACCACCATCAGTAATGATGATGATAATAATAATGATGATAATGATAATAATAACAAAAACTTCCTTTCGCATAGCTCGCCTGACCCGCGTCTTCCTCTTCGAAAATCCAATGACATCGGAGAATTTAATTAACTTGTATCAGATAATGGATCCTAATGGAGCCTACGCTATGGGAATGTTTGCGATTCGCCCCTTTTATGCGCGATCGCCGATGAGCGCCGGCGACCGACCGCAACATAGACGGCATTCCGTTGCTTTTCCTTATCTTGACCGCTATTCCGTCGCTGCGTTGGGGGTCTCCTGCCTGGCGAGACGAGCATGTGGCGACTCAGCTCCTCCTGGTAATGGCCTCATGGTTGCTGGGTCTTGTAGCTTGATGTGGGTTATGGTCGTGATTTATCTTATGCTTGCGTGAGCTCTCTGTTGTGCTTTCGGAGTCTGGTGCGTTGGAAGTGATTGTAGCAGAGGTATTGGAAATTTGAGGTATAACAATCCAGATTCCATACTATGATAAAGAGATGGGGATAGGAAAAGAGAAAGAGGAGGAAGAAGGAGGAGAAGAGGAAGAGAAAGAGAATTACAAAGACAAAGAGAAAGAGAGATGGAGAGAAAGAGGACAAGAGAGAGAAAGAGACGAGGAAGATCTGGAGAGCAGGCGCCAGGCAAAGCCGGCATCGTAGCGATGGAAGGAGCAAAGCGGCGCATGTCTCGCGTGCCGGGGCCTGGAAGGTGTCTCTGCCGCGGGATGCTCGATCTATAAATCTGTCCGTGCTACAAGGCCTTATCACAACTACATCCATAGAACACCTCGGTAATATAGTAAGCAATGCAGCAACACAGATTCCCCATTAGCCCAGTCATGCGGGTTCCTTCGGCACGCACGCTTAAATGAGGCTCAAAACACTACTTTATTGGCGGAATCGTTTACCCGAAAAGGCGGGAAACGCGGTGATTGGTCGGACCGCGTCGTGTTTTGGCTCCGAGATTTCTTGTGATTATGAATCCAAAACATCTCAACGATCGGAGGCAACTTGTACGATATTCTCTTTATCAGGAGTTGCCATTTTCATAATAGCTTTTGAAAACGATGTGAGACAAGCTCCAAAAATACTAAAAGGCGAGTTCTGCGATCCAGGCAAGACTCAGTTGAAATTCGAAATGGTGTTTTGGCATTCCAGTGTACATATTTCACCACCTTAGTCCTCTTGTCTCTCTGCCTTCTCTCCTTCCTTTCCTCCTTTTATCATTTTACATCTATCCTTCATCCTAAATTCATCCTCACATTTCCATCACAGCCCCTGGTAGCTCGCTCTCTCTCTCTCTCTCTCTCTCTCTCTCTCTCTCTCTCTCTCTCTCTCTCTCTCTCTCTCTCTCTCTCTCTCTCTTTCCCTTTCTCTCCCTCTCCCTCTCTCTCTCTCTCTCCCTCTCCCTCTCCCTCTCCCTCTCCCTCTCCCTCTCCCTCTCCCTCTCCCTCTCCCTCTCCCTCTCCTTCTCCTTCTCCTTCTCCTCCTCCTTCTCCATCTCCTTCTCCCTCTCCCTCTCCCTCTCCCTCTCCCTACCCCCCCCCAAAAAAAAAAGGGTTCTTAAGAATTCCCATCAGATTTTTCACCGAAGAGAAAAAACTGCATCTGCGGTCAATCAAACCCACCAACCTCTCCGGGATTCGTAATTAGCGTTTAGTAATTCTGTCAAAGGCATAACAAGAGGTAGGATTCGGGGGTTCCTTTGCCGCATGACGGACGCTCTCGGGTTCCTTTGGAGGAGGGGAAAGATGGGCGGCCTCGTAAGGGTGCGGTGGGTGGGATGGGTGACGCAGGGAGAGGAGGTGATTAGGAAAGGAAGAAAGGGAGGGAGGGGGAGCGAGGATGGGAGGGAGGGAGGTTAAGGATGATGATAGTAATGATGATGATAATGATGGAAATAAGAATGATGATAATGATATTGGTAATGAAAATAGTAAGATGATAGTAATAGTAATACTAATAATAATAGTGATAATAATGATAACAATAACAATATTACTGATGATGATATTGATAATGATAATGGAAATGATGATAGTAATAGCAATAATGATAATAACGATAGCACTAATAGCAGTGATAAAAAATATAATGATTATATTAAAAAAAGTAATAATAATGATAACAATAAGAATGATAATAATGATAATAATAGTAAGAATAATGATATGAATAATAATTATAATAATGATGGTAATGATGATAATAATAATGATAACGAAAATGATGATAGTGATAATAATAATGATAACAATAATGACAATGATAATAATAATAACGACAATGATGATAATAACAACACCACCAACAAAAATGACAACAATGATAATAACAACAGTAATACTAATTAATGATAACGATAATATTCATAACGATAACAACAACAATCCCAACAACCCAACAACAAAAATGACAACAATGATAATAACAACATCAATACTAATAATAATAACGATAAAATTTATAACGACAACAACAACAACAAAAATGACAACAATGATAATAAAACAACAATACTAATAATTATAACGATAAAATTTATAACGACAACAACAACAACAACAACAACAATCTCAGCAACCCAACAACCTCACCACCGCCAGCACGGACCAGAGCGCCAAGGGTCGGCTCCAGCAGGACAGCCAACGCAAGAGCAGGCGATCTCCCGGCCAGATTTATAACGATTCACCTGACGTACGAACGCCCGCTAACGATACGTCGACGATGGCTTAATTGGCCTCGATGAAACATACCTGAGATTACATACGAATCGCCGCTAACGAAGGAGAATTTTGTAATGACGAAGGCCCGGGGTCTGTATTCAGTGTCAGTTGAGCGTCAGTCACTTCGGGAACGGGAGGAGTTCCGGGTTAAGAGGTGCATGATTTCTGTGTTTGTTTGTATTTTATTTTTTTTTATTTTTTTAAGCAATGTTATTTTTTTCTTTTTTTTTCTTTTTTCTTTTCTTTCGTTAGCAATTTTCTTCTTCTTCTTCGTTATTTTATTTTTCTTTGTTTTCGATTTCTTTCGTTTTTTTGTCTTTTTTGTTTTCGTCTTGAACTTCGTTATTATTTCTTTCATTTTCTACTTTTTTTTTCTTCTTTTTACCTCCTCCTTCTTTTTTTTCTTTTTCTTTTTTTTCTTTTCCGTTCTTCTTCCTCCTCCTTCTTCTTTGTCTTCTCTTTCCTCTTTTTTTCTTCTTCTTCTTTTTCTTCTCTTTCTTCTTCTCTTCCTTCACATTTTCCTTATTCTTCTTATCTCCTCCTTTTTCTTCGTTTTCTTCTCTCTCCTTATCATTAATACTATCATTATTATTTTCTTTTCGCAAGTGTTGTTTAGGTATAAATTGTAAATGATTATTGAATAATGAAATTATAATATATGTAAATAAGTTTTCTAGAGTCACATCGAATTACCTCCCCCCCCCCAAGAGATGGATGAAAAATAACGACAACAATGATGATGATAAAAATGATGATGAAAAGTATAATACTTATGATACTGATGATCTGACACTTAAAAAGGTAATAACAGTAATGATGATGATGATATTGACAGTAATGATAATGATGATAATGATAATAACAATAATGATATCACTAACAATGATTCATGATAATAATGATGAATATGGCAATAAAAGTAATAGAAAAAATAATAACAATGATCGTAATGATAATGATAATAATAATAATAACATCAGCAACATTAGCAAAAATAATAATGATAATAACAACAATAGTAATAGTAATAACAATACTAATACTCTCTCTCTCTCTGTCTCTCTCTCTCTCTCTCCCCGTCTCTGTCTCTCTCTCTGTCTCTTTCTCTCTCTATCAATGTATCTCTCTATCAGTGTCTCTCTCTCTCTCTCTCTCTCTCTCTCTCTCTCTCTCTCTCTCTCTCTCTCTCTCTCTCTCTCTCTCTCTCTCTCTCTCTCTCTCTCTCCCCGTCTCTGTCTCTCTCTCTGTCTCTCAATGTATCTCTCTATCAGTGTCTCTCTCTCCCCGTCTCTCTCTCTCTCTCTCTCTCTCTCTCTCTCTCTCTCTCTCTCTCTCTCTCTCTCTCTCTCTCTCTCTCCGTCTCTGTCTCTCTCTCTGTCTCTCTCTCTCTATCAATGTATCTCTCTATCAGTGTCTCTCTCCCCGTCTCTATCTCTGTCTCTGTCTCTCTCACTCTCTCTCTCTCTCTCTCTCTCTCTCTCTCTCTCTCTCTCTCTCTCTCTCTCTCCCCGTCTCTGTCTCTCTCTCTGTCTCTCAATGTATCTCTCTATCAGTGTCTGTCTCTCCCCGTCTCTCTCTCTCTCTCTCTCTCTCTCTCTCTCTCTCTCTCTCTCTCTCTCTCTCTCTCTCTCTCTCTCTCTCTCTCTCTCTCTCTCTCTCCCCGTCTCTGTCTCTCTCTCTGTCTCTCAATGTATCTCTCTATCAGTGTCTGTCTCTCCCCGTCTCTCTCTCTCTCTCTCTCTCTCTCTCTCTCTCTCTCTCTCTCTCTCTCTCTCTCTCTCTCTCTCTCTCTCTCTCTCTCTCTCTCTCTCTCTCTCTCTCTCTCTCTCTCTCTCTCTCTCTCTCTCTCTCTCTCTCTCTCTCTCTCTCTCTCTCTCTCTCTCTCTCTCTCTCTCTCTCTCTCTCTCTCTCTCTCTCTCTCTCTCTCTTTCAGTGTACCACAGTCAAGAGGTACGAGCCATGAGCGCAGTACCACGGATGTACCCCAGGGGCCAGTGTAGACTTTGGAAACATTTTATTTATTCCCCTCGTCATCGCCCCAATGTAAATATTCATAACGCAATATTATTCTTGCATGTTATGTTGCCATTCTACATACTGATTGCGTGTGTGTGTGTGTGTGTGTGTGTGTGTGTGTGTGTGTGTGTGTGTGTGTGTGTGTGTGTGTGTGTGTGTGTGTGTGTGTGTGTGTGTGTGTGTGTGAGTGGAAATGGGAATTGGAATGTGAATGAGAATGGGAATGGGAATGGGAGCGTGAGTGGGAATGGGAATGTGAGTGTGAGTGTACGTATGTATGTGTGTGTGTGCGTACACGTGTGGGTCTATGCGCCGGAAGTCTGTAGCGCGATCGTTAAAGAAATGCATATTAGTAAGACTATTAAAGACAACCGTGGAAAATGAAACAGAGTCTCATGAATATTCAGCTGAAACGGATATGCAGACCTTGATATAAATACTAATCAAAGTCCCCAATCAACGTTTCTCCTCTCCATCATATCCCTCCCCCTCTCCTCCCCACCCCCCACACCTCTAACCCTTTCTTCCTCCCTCCCTCCCTCTTCAATACTATCCTCTTTCTTCTTTCTTTCTTTATCTTTTTCTTTCTCTCTCTGCCCTTCTTTCTCTCCTCTCCATTGCGCCCCCTCTTTCCCTTCCCTCCTAATCATTTATTCTTATTCGTCTCTCTTTCTCTCTTCCTTTCCTCCTCTTCTCATGTGACTCCTACTATTCCCCCCCCCCTTACCCCTCCCTCTCCTCTTTCTATCCCTCTGTATCCCTCCCTCCTTCCGTCCGTCCGTCCGTCCGTCCCTCCCTCCCTCCCTCCCCCCCCTCCCTTCCTCCCTCCCTCCCTCCCTCCCTCCCTCCCTCCCTCTCTCTCCTCCCTCCCTCGTTTATCTCCAGCTGTGAATATCAATAACAAAAACAAACTTTCATTAAGAATACACGATGTTTTTTTTTTCCTATTCCTTCTCTAGTTTCTTTTTCCATTGTCATTTCTTTTTGTTTTCTTTTTTGTTCTTCTTTTTTCTTCTTTTTTTCCAACGCCACCCGTCGACACATGTAAATAAACCAATAACCTAAACTTTTCAAGTCATTTCGATTATTATTATTTTTTTTTTTTTGTTATACATCATTCCTTTTTTATGTATTCATTATACTTATTTTTTTTTATCATGTCTAATCATATCATCCATCTTAGAGCATGTCAGGCTGGTAAGAGATGAGTACCAAACGGTTGGGTCTTTAGTAATGAATTGGTAATAATCTTATGCGCGTTTTATTATCGTGTTTATTGAGTTTCTTATTGTTCTTTTGTTCATATATTCATTTTGTTGCTCCTTCTCTCTCTCCCTTTTTTTCTCTTTGTGTTTCCTTCTCTTTCTCTATTTTTGTTCCTCTTAATCTCTCATTTTCTTTTTTTTTTTTTTATTCTTTAATCCTTTTTTTGCTTTTTCTTTTTTTTCTCTCTTTCTCTTTCTTCTCTTTCATCTCTCTCTCTCTCTCTCTCTCTCTCTCTCTCTCTCTCTCTCTCTCTCTCTTCTCTCTTCTCTCTCTTCTTCCCTCTTCCTCTTCTTCCTCTTCCTTTTTCTTCACTCCCCTTTCTCGTCTCCTCCTCTCTCTTTCCCTTCCCTCTCTCTCTCTCTCTCCCGCCCCTTGCAGCCCCTCATCAGTTGCTTCCAATACGCAGACTCTCATCACGAAACGATAACTACCAACCTTCGAATCAGAGACCGTGAATATGTAATAAAGTTCTCGGATTAAAAAAAAAAGAGAAAAAAACAAACAAAAAAACTCACTTCCCAAGCACAGCATCTTTGCCTTTCATCTCGCCGTATCATCAAGGGGGTTGAGATGAGAGGAGGAGGAGGGTAAGAGGGTGGTGAGGAGGGAGGGGATGATTACGAAGGGGGGGGGGAGGTGAAAGGATGGGGTGTAGGGGGGGAGGAGGGAAGGGTGTGGGGGATATAGATTTTATGATAATTGGTGAAAGAGTGGAAAACAGGAGGATGAAAAGGGAAGGAGTGGGGGTATTGTAGGTGGGGGGGGTGGAAAAAGAGGGAAGGTAGAGGGAGTGTGATGATGGGGGGAGGGGGAGAGGGGGTGATGAGAAGGATGAGGGTAGGAAAGGAATTAGGAGCGTGGGGAGGGGGGGGGGAGGGTGAGGAGGGGGGGTACGGGCTTGAGGAAAGTGGGAGAGGGAGATTGAAGATGGGGAGGGGAGGGAAGGGGGTGAAAGAGGGAAGTAGGGGCGACGAAGGAATCGAGGAGAATGGACAAGGGGGGATAGAAGAGACTTGTGGAGGGGGTTGAGAAGGGGGGGAGAAAGGGGGTGGAAGAAAGAGGAAGGTGTAAGGAATAGAAGATGAGGAAAAAGGAAGAAAAGAGGGTGGGAAGAGGAGGGAAGGAGAAGAGAGATAGGCAAAAGACGGAGGAAGAAATGAGGAGAAAAGGAGGGAAAGAGAGGGAGAAAGTAAAAGGGAGAAGGGAAGTCAACAGGAAGATGAAAGGAGAATGGGAGGGGAAGGAGTGGGGAGGGGAATACCAGATGGAATAGCTCAAGCTGAGACAATTATCGGTATGGTTGGCAGGTGAAGCTTAGGAAGTTGGTTGCCAAAAAAGTGACAAAAAAGTGAAAAGTGTGGTTTCCTGGAGAGTGTCAGGGGGGGGGGGGGGGAGGAAGGATGGGGAGGATATGAGTCAAAGCATTTAGATTGAATAGAAGAGGAAAATTAAAGAAAAGGGGACTACCTTATAGAAATAAAAAAGAAAAAAGAAAATCTTATATAATCATAGCAGCAATATATATTTTTTTATTTTCTTTCTTTTTTTGAATTTCGATAATAAAAAAGACAAAAAAAAGTTGACAAGAGAAGAAGTACAATAAACAAACAAATGAAAAAAAGAAAGAAAGAAAAAAAAAACATTAAAGAAAAAGATGAAAAGATCCAAGAAGGGACTGGGAACTGGGAACTGTATAGGGGGGTTAGGGGTAGGGGGGGTGAGAGGGTAACGAGAACATAATCACTGAGTCAATTAATTCCAAGGCTCTCACAATGCCCATGAATTTTTATTCGGATTAGCGAAGCAACGGGGAAAGGCGGCCGCTTAACCCCTCTCCCTGCTTTATCCCTCTCTCTCCCTATCTCCCTCCCCTCCTCTCCCCTCCACAACCTACGACACACCCTTTTTCCCCCCGCGGGTCCTCCGATAACCCTTCTACTTATCCTCTATCTCTCTTCAACACACTCCTTTCGCATCCTCCCCCACCCCCCACCCCCGTCGCATCCTCCCCCCCTCCCCCGTGGGATCCCCTGCCTCCCCCTATCTACCCTTCAACACACTCCTTTCTCCCCCTGTGGGACACCTTGCGACTCTGTATCCCCTGCCGCCCCTCTACCCCTTCAATATGCTCCCTTCACTCCATTGGAATATCTTTTCTAATGCCGAGTTATGTAATAACATTCTTGTGATTCATTTTTGTATTGTGTGTGTGTGTGTGTGTGTGTGTGTGTGTGTGTGTGTGTGTGTGTGTGTGTGTGTGTGTGTGTGTGTGTGTGTGTGTGTGTGTGTGTGTGTGTGTGTGTGTGTGTGTGTGTGTGTGTGTGTGTAGACTATTGTCTTAGATTCCGACAGTATTTTTTCCTATCGATCATACTAGGGCCACAATCTAATTACAATCGAGGCAGAGTAATTGAAGTACTATTTCATCAAAGCAATATCTTATATCGATGTTTGTATTTGCATTTGATTGCCGAATAAATTACTCAATATTCCCTGCCACAAAAGAAAAAGAAAAAGATAGAAAGAACGAACGAAAAAGGTCATGAAAATGCTATCGAAAAAGATATCGATGATAAAATTAATGAAAATAGGAATGATAGGAATCATGATGATGATTGTGGTGATGATACTAATCATAACAATATTGAAAGAGAAAATGATAATAATAACAATCATGATAGTGGTAATAGGAGTAGAACGTGAAGAAAGACGGGGAATTCGAACCAGAGAGGAAGAAGAAGAATAAAAAGAAGAAGAAGAAAAAACAAACAAACAAAAAAAACATACATATACATTTCCTTTTTATTCCCCTCTACATAAAAGATTTAAGAACACGGTTTGCTATAAGAACCCTCTCTCTGCAAGGTCATAAATATCACATGAGCCAATTTTCATACAAATTAGTATAAACATAAATAGGTCGATGCGAATAGAGAATCACGCGAAGGAAAATTAATCTCAAGAATAAGGAGAGATGAGAAAATTGGTGAGAAATCTTCATGAAATATGCAAACGGATTAGTTTTTTTTTTTTTTTTTTTTTTTTTTTTCTTTCTTTTGTGGTGGTGGTTAACGCATACACGCTCCGGAGAGATTAATAGAATGATAAAATGGTATGCAAATGAGTGATAAAATTATCAAGCATAAGTAATATGGGGGTGGGGGGTGGGGGGGGAGCTGATCGGGTTGGGAGGCGGTGATAGGGGTAAAGGACGGAAGAAGAGGAAGAAAGAGATACATATATATATATATATATGTATGTATGTATGTATGTATGCATATATCCATACATGTAGACACATATATATAGGTATATCTAAACAATATAAAAGTATCCCTCTTCTAATTACTTTTTATTCTTTAAGAGCGAGACCGAGCGCGAGAAGGAGCTTCAGAAAAGTTTATAACAACGAAAAGTATGAAGAGTAAAAAGGAAAGAAAAAAAAAGGGGGGTTCCAACCATTTCCGTAAAGTTTGAGATGAAATCCATTGAACTCATTCGTGTCCTTCATTTTATGAATTATCAAACGAACACTTCAAAGCGCACCCATGTGGAGGGCGATAAAGAGAAAGAGAAAGAGAGGGAGGAAGGGAGGGAGGGAGGGAGGGAGGGGGAGGTGGGATGGACGGGGAGAGAAAGAAATGAGAGGGACACGGATACAAATAGGCGGAGAGAGAGAGAGAGAGAGAGAGTGAGAGAGAGAGAGACTAGAAAGGGAGAGAAAGAGAGTAGAAAGAGAGAGAGAGAGTAGAAAGAGAGAGAGAGAGAGAGAGAGAGAGAGAGAGAGAGAGAGAGAGAGAGAGAGAGAGAGACCGAGAGAGAAAGAGACCGAGAGAGAAACCGAGTTAATCAAAAGCTTTTGAAAGCTTGGCCTGGGCCATAGAAACTCTGAAATAAACCCAATATAATTCATCATTTGGCCTCGACTGAAAAAAGGACTGACAGTGTACAAAATAGCTTCCGATTTTCCCTCTACCAAAATTTCGGTTAATAAATATATACGTCAGAATGACTGATGGACTTTTGGCTAAAGATTCAACGTATAGGAGTTACAGTCGGAATACGTTGATAGAAGATATAACGAGAGTTAAGCCGTTTCTTTCTTTTCTTTCGTGGGTTTTTACATCATTGTCGGATATAGCGAAGTCATGGTCAAAGAATATTCTGGCACAGGTAACTAAGAGAAAGAGAGAGAGAGAAAGAGAGAGTGAGTGAGATAGAGAGAGAGAGAGAGAGATAAAGAAAGAAAGAGAAAGGGAGAGAAAGAGAGAGAGATAAAGAAAGAGAGAGAGAGAGAGAGAGAGAGAGAGAGAGAGAGAGAGAGTGAGAGAGAGACGTAAATATTAAAACAAAAAATAAATAGATAAAAATAAATAAATAAAAATTATACACATACACATACACACACAGAAAATCAACGAACGTCAAAGAACAAGTACCAAGAATCAAGATATGAATAAAAAAGAGGGAGAGAAATAAAAAGGAGGAAAGAAATAAGATAAGGGAAGACAAGAGTGAAAAGAAGAGAAGAGTGAAAAGAGGGGAGGGGGGAGGTGACAATAGGAGAAAAGGGTGAGAAGGGAATGGAGACGTCACACTTCATCTCGGTGGCCGTCTCACACTCGAGAGATGCTGCGCTCTTGGAGGAACCGTTGATTATTTATGTTAATTTCGTATCACGATCATCATTTTCTAAGATTTATTTATTTTTTTTTTTTTTGCCTTCGTGTTTTCTTTTTTCCTCTCTCTTTCACTTTCGATTTTTTTCTCCGGGTAGACTGTTCGTTATTTTTATTATTATTATTATCTTTTAGTTTTTACGTTTTTATTTTTTTACGTCTTTCTTTTTTCTGTTTGTGGTTCATTATTTCTCCTTTTGTCTTATTATCTTATCTTACCCCCTTCTTCTTCTCTCCTCCGTTCCTTCCTTCTTCTTCCTTTCCCTCCATCTTCCCTTCTCTTCTAGTCTTTCTTCTCTCCGCCCCTCCCTTTCCTATCCTTCCTCTCCCTCTTCCCCTTTCGTCCATTCTTCCCTTCCTTTTTTCCCTTCATTTATCTCTCTTCTTCCCTCATCTTCCCTTCTCCTCCCTCTTTCCCTCCTTCCTTCCCTGTTCCCATCTCTCTCAATCTTTCCTTTCTCCTTCCCTCACTCCCCCTCGCCTATCCTCCTCTTTCCACCCTTCTTCCCACCTTCCTTTACACCTCCTCCTCCCCCCTCCCCCCCCCCCCCCCCCCCCCCCCCCCCCCTCCTCCTCTCTCCCCCACCCCTCCTCCTCCCCCCTCCCCACCTCCTCCTCCTCCTCCTCTCTCCCCCACCCCATCCTCCTCCTCCTCCACCCTGTCTCTCCCCCTCCCCCCAAAAAAAAGGAAAAAAAATATATAAATATGCATGAGAATCCAAAATTAAGTCTCTTGCTCCATCAAAGGACAGATTAGGAAATTGTGTTGATGGGAGGGAGGTGTGTGCTGGCGCGCGCGCACGTGAGTTCCCTTGCATAACGTGACGAAGAGGCGGAAGATACGTAAGATAAGGATGAGATAAGGGAAGGAACATTTACATATCATTTTTGATCGTTTTTTTTGTATCTTTTCTGTATCTACTTTCTTTCGTTCTTGTAATTTATTTTGTTAGTTCGTTATAACTTATTCTGTTCATTTCTATCTTTCTTTATCAGTTAATGAATAATTTTTTTCGTGATTATGTTTACAATGTTAATGATAATCATCTACTAATTATGATTATAATGATCCCTGTCGATTTTATCCTAAGCATGTCATTCAATCATCATCCACTTTTCTTTACATCCACTTAGACATCCACTTTTCTTTATATCCACTTAAATCCACTTGGACATCCCTTTCTTTTCGTTTCTTCTTTATTCTTTCTTCCACTGTTTCTTCTTTCTCTCATATTCTTATATGCCTCCTGGTTTACTTACTTATATACTTAAATATTTACAGATTTACTTATTCACATACCAGTAGACCAGAAAAAACAAACACAGACATATATATATAATATATATATATATATATATATATATATATATATATATATATATATATATATATAAATATATATATATATATATATATATATATATATATGTATATATATATATATATATATATATATATATATATATATATATATACATATATATACATATATATATATATTTATATATATATATATATATATATATATATATATATATATATATATATATATATATATACATGTGTATATATATATATATATATATATATATATATATATATATATATATATATATATATATATATATATATATATATATATATATATATATATATATATATATATATATATATATATATATATATATATATATATATATATATACATATATATATATATATATATAATATATATATATATATATATATATAAACAGTAGTTCGAAACTTTATTACTTATTTACCGTTTCTCTTTATACTAATATAATTACTGGTTCACTTAATCTTATATAGTCATGAACTGAAAATATATACTTAATTATAAACGTATGGTATATACTTACTTATGTATTTGCAGGTTGTACTACCTACATGGTTACTGATTCACTTAAATATCTATATACTTATATCCTTTACTTAATCACATCTCTTTGAAGTTTTAAATCCCGGAACTACAGTAACATACCTGTGGAAAGAGAGAGAGAAAAAAAATTATTTTCATTATCATTATAATCTTTTTCATCATCATTTTCATTTTATTTCTTATCATTATCATTGTTATCATTATCATTATAATCATCATTATCATTATCATTATCATCATGATAATCATCATTGTTATTACACTTCTCACTATCATTATTATTGCTATTATCATCATTACCATTATTATCATTATCACTAATATTACCATCACCAATATCAGTATCATCACAATAGCATTGTTATAATTGTTATTAATATCATCATCACTTATATCATCATCATTCTAACTATCATTGCTATAATTACCATTATTTCATCATCATAATTCGGAACGCAGTATAGAGGAAATTACAACTTGTCTTCGACCTTACTAATTGGTTAGATAAATTGGCTGATCTTTTGAATTTACCCATTAGTGATTCACTGGGAATATCATATGCCCAAATGAGAGTAATTTGAAGTGATTTAGTATGATACATGAAGTAATGTATTTGTATTCCTATATGAGGGCAGTCTACATATCATTAGTCACTAGTGAATATACTTAAGCGAGACATTAATTATGCATATTAATTTGTGTCATTGCGTCTTGTAGAGAAAGGATTGTGTGTATAAGCGTTATGTAATATTTTTTTTTTTTTAAGTAAAATAAATTGATTTTTTGATTAACCCCATGCGCTTCAAAAATCTCCCTGAATTATTGAAAAAAAAAACAACACCAACAGGTGGATAATTCAAATGACTATCCGAAGAAAATTATTACAGTTTGACTTCTTAATTAAGAGAGTCTTTTTGCAGCCACATATCCGATTGGCTGTCTTTTTCTTCCTCCCCCCCATTGACTGTTTACCCCCCTCACCCCTCCCCCTATCCTCCTCCAACGATTGCTTCTCCCTCCTCCATCCCCAACCCTTACGCCCGTCATCTGCCCATCCCCTTCCCTTACATCCACCTCCAATGACCATCTACCCCCCCCCCCCCTCACCTTCCTCATCCTGCTTCCACTGACTGCATACCCCTCCCTCCCCCACCCACCCACCCACCCACCCACAGTCACCCCCTCTCGTCATTTACTTCCCAAGGGCCAAAGAACAATCGGAACTACCACCAAGAACGACCAATATTTCTGCAAAGACGACAAAGTCAACATGCCTCTCTTGTAATTACATAATTCAACCCGCACGACTTGGGTCTTCTGTCGGACGCGGCGGACCAGCGCAAGCTGCATTTAGCGTCACTTTTCGTCCAAATTCATTTACCGCCGCCCGGAGCTGATCGTTCTCTCCCTTCCTCCCCTTCCTTTTCCTCTCCTATTCCCCTCCCCTTCCTTTTACCCTCCTATTCCCCTCCCCTTCCTCTTACTCCTCCTACCCCTCCCCCCTCCCCCCTTCCCCCCCTCCCTCCCTCCCTCCCTATCCCCTCCTATCTCCCTTCTTTCTGAGGGGGGTGGGGGTGGGGGTGGGGGTGGGGGTGAGGGGGTTCTCATCAAGAGCGACAGGAGAAGAGGTGCTTTTATGCAACATGACGAGGAAAATATAATTAGATGAATTGCAAGTACCTTTTATGCAAATGAGTCTTGCTTGCGCGATTTGGCTTAAATAATCTTAATGCCACGAATGGAATTTATTGCATTCATAGTCTAGGTAATCGCCTATGAAGTGGTTTAATGATAACTCTTAAACAATATACGCATCCTGGGTTAATTACTTAAAAAAAATAATAATAATAATAAAAAGAGATATAAATAAAAATAAAACAATATCTCTTTGGAGATTAGCAAACAGAACAAATAAACAAAAGCATTAACAGGTTTGGCGACTTCTTTTTTATTAGCCAAAAAAAAAAAAAAAAAAAAAAAAAAAAAATTTTTTTACCCTCCCAGAATTGCAATCATGATTTAGTGACGAAGATGAAATTCCAAAAACCAGATTTATTTCCTTTTCTCCCCCGCTCCCCCCTCTTCCCCTCCTCCCCCTTCCTCCTCCCCCAAAAAAAGAGATATAAATCATGCACAAATATAAAGCAAGCATTAAAAAAAAATAATAATAATAATAAAAAAAGGAAATTGAGAGAAAAAATATAAAAAAAAAGATACAAGAAATGCAAATAAGCCTTAGGATAACATAAATAATCTTCAGACGTAAAATGTACTTTGAGCATTATCGTAACCCAACACATGATTTACAATTCAAATCAAGCCAATAATGAAATATTATACAAGTATTATCAAAGGCAGTAATAAATACCATCTCATAAACTTCAGTGAAAATGTCTTGTGATTAAAGAAGGACTGAAAAGAACTTTATACGGCAATATTTTTTTCTTCTTCTTCTTCGTCTTCTTTTGTAATAATGTAGAGTCACTCTTTTCCTCTACGAAGGAAGGAGATAGAGAGACGATAAGAGAGATGAAAGGAAGATATAAAAGAGGATTAGATAATTAAGGGGCGATGGGGGGCAACGGATGCAAAAGAAAGAACAAACAAGGTAAATAGGAATCAGAATTTATGTAGGAGACGAGAAAAGAAAAAGGAAGAGAGAGAAGGAAGAAGAGAAGAGAGAAAAGGGGTTGAAGACCACAAAAGAAAAGGGAAAATGAGAGAAAGAATGAGAGAGAGAGAGAGAGAGAGAGAGAGAGAGAGAGAGAGAGAGAGAGAGAGAGAGAGAGAGAGAGAGAGAGAGAGAGAGAGAGAGAGAGAGAGAGAGAGAGAGAGAGAGAGAGAGAGAGAGAGAGAGAGAGAGAGAGAGAGAGAGAGAGAGAGAGAGAGAGAGAGAGAGAGAGAGAGAGAGAGAAAGAAATAGAAAGAGAAAGAGAGAAAGAAAGAGAAAGAGAAAGAAAGAACGAAAGAAAGAGAAAGAAAGAGAAAGAAAGAACGAAAGAAAGAGAAAGAAAGAACGAAAGAAAGAGAAAGAGAAATAGAGAAAGATATAGAGAAAGAGTGTGAGAGAAAGTAAGAGAGAGAGAGAGAGGGAGAAAGAGAGAGAGAAAAAAAGTGACAAGACAAAACAAAAGATTTACACAAGCAATTTGCAATCGCCTACAAATTCATCTCACATTTAAGTGGTTTTGAAAAGGATCCTTAACCTTCAACACTGCAACCCCCCCCCCCCCCTTCACTCCTCCGCCCCCCCCCCCTACCCCTCCTTTAAAATGACGTCTTCGGATCTTTAGAAACACCCGAAATGATCACCTCTTGTGACTCTGATTGCTTCCTATTGTGATTTCTATTGCAAGATAATGCAATTTTCGTCTGAGCAAAAGTTGGGAGATGGTTGGATGGTACAGTCTGCCTTTCTTAGAGCTGAATTAAAAGACTCTTAATTGCATTTATTTATTTTCTCTCTCTCTCTCTCTCTCTCTCTCTCTCTCTCTCTCTCTCTCTCTCTCTCTCTCTCTCTCTCTCTCTCTCTCTCTCTCTCTCTCTCTCTCTCTCTCTCTCTCTCTCTCTCTCTCTCTCTCTCTCTCTCTCTAACTCTCTCTCTCTGTCTCTCTCTGTCTCTTTCTCTCTCTCTCTCTCTCTCTTTCTCTCTCTCTCTCTCTCTCTAACTCTCTCTCTCTGTCTCTTTCTCTCTCTCTCTCATACACACACACACTCTCTCTATCGATGGTTATGACAATGATAATGAAGGTGATAGTGATAATGATAATGATAACAATTATGATGATAATAACTATTATGATTATACAGATAATACTAATGATAACAATAATGCTAATAATAATGATAATGATAACAAAAATAGCAATAATGATAATGCTAATAAAGATGATAATGATAATAATAATGATTCTTTAGTAGACTCTTGAAGTAGATTTTGAACTCTTTTAGAACACAAAGAGGAAATA
>BOPN01001326.1:199116-201616 GCA_017312705.2 Penaeus japonicus
CATTGTGTGATCGTTATCATTCCTAACTACCCGCCAAACTTACTCTTCTTTTGGGCTTAACGAACCCGGCACAAAGCTCGTTAAGGGCCGGTAATATAAACAGCCTCGTTACCTCCGCTGAAGTCCTCAGTGGCATCAAATTAATGCTACATCTGTTTTTAATCTAAACATCGGTAGGTCTTCTCCTCCTCCTCCTCCCCCCAACCTCCCTACCTCCCTTCCTTCCCCTCTCTAACCTCCTTGTTATGATCTTCATTTAGTGTCAACAACTCTTCGCACTATAAACAAGAGGGTAAACTACCTAATTACGACCACCTTCCTCTTAACGACTGTTGTCTCCTTCCCCTGCCGCGCACTTAGTGTGTTTTCCGTCAACGTCTATGAATGTGTATAAGTATGTATGTTTAGCATGAGTGTATGTGGACATAAGGTCCAACATAGCCTTACAGTTATCCGTTAAGAATAACCACATTAATCAAGAATCTCTATGGTTCCTTCTCTAAACGTTATAATAACCCCAAGGAATGCGACAGCAACATACAGTGGATCACATAATACAATACAGGTAGTTTACCTGACTTCGCACACATAAAAGGAAAGCGAAAAATACATAAACATGGGTAGGACAGCATAGATCTACCTTGGGTCAACTCTCCCCCCCCCCCCGCCCCCCTCTAAAAAAAAGATAGAAGAAGTACCTGTTAGAAAGAAAGAAAGAAAGAAAAAAGGATTATAAGAGGGAGAGAGAGAGAGGGGGGGGGGGAGATAGAGCATCGTGCGTGCATTCTCTTGATAAAACAAGGCTATTTGTCTGCTCGTCATGGATTGATTAATTCGCAAACAACACGTCCCAATTATCAAATTATCTACATCTAACCCCCCCTCTCCTCCTCATTCTACTCCTCCTTCTCCTCTTCTTCGTCTTCTTTTTCTTTTTTCTTTTTTTTCGTTTTCTTACTCGTTTTTTCTTTTTATTTTTCTTCTCCTTTTCTACTACTTCTTCTTCCTCCTCATTTTTCTACTTCTCCTTCCCCTCCTTCTCCTTTTTTTCTCTCTTCTTCCCCCTCCTCCCCCCCCTCCTCCTCCTCCTCCTCCTCCTCCCCCCTTCTCCCACTCCTCCCCCCCCCTCCTCCCCCCCCTCCTCCTCCTCCTCCTCCTCCTCCTCCTCCTCCTCCTCCTCCTCCTCCTCCTCCTCCTCCTCCTCCTCCTCCTCCTCCTCCTCCTCCTCCTCCTCCTCCTCCTCCTCCTCCTCCTCCTCCTCCTCCTCCTCCTCCTCCCTCCTTCCTCCCTGCCTCTCCTCTCGTCGTCCGTGCAGCAGGAGCCGAATACCGAATGCAACACAGGCCTTCGCAGGGCCATCCTCTTCCAGAGACCACATCAATCACAAAATCCATACGTCAGTTGGGGATTAAACAATTATAATAGATTGTGCAGATGCCTTTCCTTGTCGTATATCATTGGCACCATATATGTCTACGGGAGCCAGACACACATCAAGTGTTATTGTGATATTCGAGATAATAACAAAGACCGGCTTTGGACGCTCGCTTTTGGGATGCCTGTTCTCACACTTGCGTGAGCGCTTGCTTTGCCGTCTGGCTTCTGGCTTGGAAGGAGAGTTTGTTGATTCTTCAAGGGATAAGAACTCGTCTGAGGGCACTTCTACAGGAGGCTGAGGCAAGAACTGCTGACTGAATGCATACACCATTACACCTGGACATCCAATATTCATGAGTGCACAGTTACAAATGTAGGACACTGGCAACCTTTGCAAAGAGCCTCAACTTCTTTCGCCCCGTCTACATATCTACCTCTCTTTCCTTCTGTTTTTTTTTCTTCTTTCTTTCTTTCTTTCTTTCCTTCTTTCTCTCTCCTCTCTTTCTCTCTTCTCTCTCTCTCTCTCTCTCTCTCTCTCTCTCTCTCTCTCTCTCTCTCCCTTTCTCTCTCTCTCTCTCTCTCTTTCTTTTTCTCATTCTCTATTTATCTCTCTATGTACACACACACACACACACACACACACACACAACTCATGGGAAATAAACTAAGTGTGACGATCCATTCATAGAAGGTTCTAGCCCTTAGGAATGTAGTACTTTCATGCATCAGTCTATGTCATGTAAGGTTTGTAGTATATAAGTCTAGGTAATTTTTTGCGTTTGTTATTTAGGACACATATGTGACTGTGTTTGTTTATGTGTGGGTACTGTGTAGGGAGAGAGAGAGAGAGAGAGAGAGAGAGAGAGAGAGAGAGAGAGAGAGAGAGAGAGAGAGAGAGAGAGAGAGAGAGAGAGAGAGAGAGAGAGAGAGAGAGAGAGAATAAGAAGAAAAGGAGAGAAAAAAAATAAGTTGAAGACGAGAGACGAGCTGTTATGCTCACCTCGCTGTGTTATTAGCTTCATTAGGTATGCCGTGCGCAGTCTCTCGCCAGATTTGACTGAACTAGTTTATGTAAGCACTTAATGCAAGCGATACGACCCCCGGGACGCGCATCAGGACGGTT
>BOPN01001326.1:239116-241616 GCA_017312705.2 Penaeus japonicus
GGAAGATGGAAGGAAACAGAAGGAAAAACAAGAAAGAAGAAGGAAGAAGTTATGAAAGTATCAAAAGAGAGATAGGAAAAAGTGGGAAGGAATAGAAGAAATTCAAATAAAAATCCATATAAAAAGAGAGAGAAAAATAATTTTTCCTTATACAACAAAAAATGAATGATAAGAACAATGATAGAAAAAATGAAAGACAAAGAACAAGGCCTTCAAGATGAACTCATGGTAGTCATGCACACAATAACGCTAACGATAATGACAGTAATGGAAGATAATGACAGTGATGCTTATTATTAATTACTATAATGAGAAGCAAGAACACACCCCGACTCTACAAGACATGGAGGGATGGGGGGGGGGGGTGTAGCGGGGCCAGGGGAGAGGGAGGCGGAGGGGAGGGAGTGTTGAGAAGTGATGAGGAAAAAATTATTTATCTATTTTTTTTTCTCCTCTACGCATTGTCTTCGCGATGCAGGGAAAAGACAGAAAAGCTAGAAGAAAATACAAAGCAAGGGGATGGAGATAATGGGAAGGAAGAGATACTGTCATTGTTGTCTTTGGCTTGAGAAGAAAAAGAGAAGGTGAGGTTAAAAAAAGAGATGGTTTGTCTGTCTGTCTGTTTGCTTCTCTGCCCTCTCTCTCTTCCTCATTTATCCCCTCTCTCTCTCTCTCTGTTCTCTCCCCCCCTCCCCCTCTCCCTCACCCCTTTCTCCCGATTTTCGCCTTACATCCCTGCTCTTTTCCCCCTCTTTCCGCCAGTTCACACCTCTCCCTTTGCCTCACCCCTTTCTACCGTCTTTCCCTTATCCTCCGTCCTCTTTTCCCCCTATCTTCGTCCTCTCTCTCTCCCCTTTTTCCTCTTTTCTTCACTCCCCCTTTCTCCCCTTCTTTTCGCCCTCTCCTTCACCCTTTCTCTCTTCTCTTTGCTCCCTCTTTCCTCCATCTTTCCCCCTCTCCCTCTCCCCTCTTTCCTCTCTCCCCTTCTCTATCCCCATCTCCCTCTTCCCTTTCTCCCCTCTTTACCCTTCTCTCTCCTCCCCTTACCCCATCTCTCCTTCCTTTCTTCCCCCCTCTTCCCCTCCCTCCCTCTCCCCTTCCCTTTCTCCCCTCTTTGCACTTCTCCCTCCTCCCCCTTCCCCCTCTCTATCCCCACCTCCCCCTCTTTCCCCTTCTCTTTCCCTTTCCCCCCTCTCTATCCCCACCTCCCTCTTCCCTTCCTCCCCCTCTCTCCCCTTCTCTTCTCCTCCTCCCCCTTTCCCCTCTCTATCCCACCTTCCTCTTCCCTTCTTCCCCCTCTTTCCCCTTCTCTTCCACTCCTCCCCCTTTCCCCTTCTCTTCCCCTCCTCCCCCTTTCCCCTCCCTATCTCCATCTCCCTCTTCCCTAACTTCCCCTCTTTCCCCTTCCTCCTCCCCTTTCCCCTTCTCTTCCCCTCCTCACCCTTTCCCCCCTTCCCTCCCTCTCTATCCCCCTCTCCCCCTCTTTCCCCTTCTCTTCCCCTCCTCCCCCCTTCTCTTCCCCTCCTCACCCTTTCCCCTCTCTATCTCCATCTCCCTCTTCCCTAACTTCCCCTCTTTCCCCTTCCTCCTCCCCTTTCCCCTTCTCTTCCCCTCCTCACCCTTTCCCCCCTTCCCTCCCTCTCTATCCCCATCTCCCCCTCTTTCCCCTTCTCTTCCCCTCCTCCCCCTCCTTAACGAGACCGTAAAAAGCTGGAAACCTATTCAGCCAAGACATCGAGGAACATAAGAGCATCCTGAAACCCAGCCATCCGTGGTGGCCAGGAGCTTTCGCACATATATCTGTGTGTGTGTGTGTGGGGTGGAGGAGGGGGATGGGGGTTGTGTGGGAGGGTGGTTGTGAGTGTGTGGGTGTGGGTATGGGTGTGTGGGGGGGGGGGGAGTGTGGGGGTGTGTGGGGTGTGTGTGGGGGGGAGTTGTGAGTGTGTGTGGGGGGTGTGAGCGTGGGTGTGGTGGAGGAGGGGGGTGGGGGTTGTGTGTGTGGGGGGGGGTTGTGAGTGTGTTTGTTGGGGGTGTGTGAGTGTGGGTGTGTGTGTGGGGTGGGGTGGAGGAGGGGGGTGGGGGGTGTGTGTGGGTGTGTGGGTGTGGGTGTGTAGGTGTGTTGGGGGGACGTTGGTTGGTTGGTTGGTTGGTTGTGTGTGTGTGTTACGTACTGAGTATACGTTGTTAGGTTTCCGGTTGCTACAAACTGGTGTGTATATTTTCTTTTCTTTTTTTTTATATGGAAAAGACTCTTTATGTATGCCAGAGGAAATAAAGTAATATTGGGGAGATGAAGGATTATTTTTATATGTACAAACAGATAGAAGGATATAAGAAAATTGGTGGTCATGGCGACAGAACGATCCAAAAGAAAAATGGAAGATGCTTGATAGTAATTATGATCACACATGACACTAATTAATTATCATGATTTATCACATCAGGAAGAAACTTGCCTGCCTTATCTTCTGGCCCGTAGGAAGGTAGGAAGAGACTCTTC
>BOPN01001326.1:254116-259116 GCA_017312705.2 Penaeus japonicus
GATAGTAATAAGAATAATAATACAATGTGAATAATGATAGTAATGGAGATAACTAATATGAATAGACAAAAGACTAAGTAAGTGATAGATGAAAATACTAACTAGTAGATAGATAAATAATGATAATAAACAAATAAAGATATAAGAAAAAAGAAAAATGATCAAATAAAGAGAAAATTTTTTTTTTTTTTTTTTTTTTTTTTTTTGGGGGGGGGTAGCTCTGTTTCTTCGTGTTTCTGGTCTCTTTCTCAATCTTACTCCTTTTATTTTTCTGCATCTTTATTCGATTTATATTTTGTCTGTCCCACCTATCTCTGTTTTTCGCTTACTCTATCTCACTCCCTCATTCATTCATTCATTCACTCACTAACTCACTCACTCACTCACTCACTCACTCACTAACTCACTCACTCACTCAATCACTCACTCACTCATTCACTCACTCACTCACTCACTCTCTCTCTTTCTCTCTCCTCTAATCATCATCGTCTTCCCAACCTCCCCTACTATTTCGTGTCTCCCCTAGCTCCCATCTCCTCCCCACTTTCCCTTCCTACCCTACCCCCCTTCCCCCCCTCAGTTCCCTCCCTCTCCTCCCCAAACCTCCCCTCCCTTCCCTCCTTCCCCTCCCACGCAATTTATAACTTTTGACCTTACCTTCCTCTTCTTTATCGTGTGTTGCTTTCTCCTCTTTTTATTACGTGTTGCCTTTTTTTCTCTTCTTGTATGTCTTCCGTTTTTACGTTGGGGGGGGGGGGTAATTGTGAACTTACCTGAAAAGAAATGAAAAATCAAACATTAGGTTGAGCTTTTTAAATAAAAGTTATACTAAAGAAGACAAATAAATCAGGTCTTTTAGGAGTAAAATATTTATATGTGTGTGTGTTTGTTTGTATGCGTGTGTGTATGTGCGTGCGTGTGTGTATGCGTGCGCGCGTGTGTATACGCATCTGTATCAACATCTCTATAATATAAAAAGTCATGAAAAAATCAACCAAATTTTATTTATACAGAAGCTTGATCCAACCCCAAGAAACAAACAAACCCAGATGAAAACAACCCCATCCACGACGAAAAAGGAAACAAATCAAGCCATTAACTGAAACAAGATATTCTTTACAGCCATAAGCAAAGAGACATCAAGAAAAGGAATGCGTCTTAATCGTCCTTCCATCTTATCAGCTTGCGTGTCAAGTGCAATGACCCTTGTCCATGCTTTAGGGGGATTGTGATAGTATACATGAGAGAGAGAGAGAGAGGGGGGGGGGGGGAGGGGGAGTGAAGGAAAAGGGGGGGAGGGAAGGAGGGAGAGAGAGAGGGGGGATAGGGGGAGTGACGGAAAAGGAAGGGAGGGAGGGAGGGAAGAGAGAGAGAGGGGGGGGATAGGGGGAGTGAAGGAAAAGGGAGGGAGGGAGGGAGGGAAGAGAGAGAGAGAGAGAGAGAGAGAGAGAGAGAGAGAGAGAGAGAGAGAGAGCAGCCAAAAGAACACCACCGAAACAATAGGATTCAGAGAAAAGAAGACAGAATATACTTTTCTGAAAACTCTTAACACGTGAATGATATCGAGAAAAGATAAAGATTAAGACGAATGCAAAATAATTATAAATCGAGTTAAATTTTATCCTATTCGTTCTCTGATTAATCAAGATGGAAAAAGATAGCGTATAATTGCAAATATGTTTACAAAACAAATGCATCTATATCACAAGAGGAGAAAAAAAAAACGAAAAGAAAAGATAAAACAAGAATACGAATATGAAATGAAAAAAAGGAAAAGAAAAAAAGGAGAAGAATGGAACGAAACGAAGAAAAAAAGAAAGAAAAAAATACACACAAAGAGATCAGAAGATACAACTCGAGACAGAGACAAAGAAAATGACAGGAACTAAGAAAGAGGCAAAGAGAAATAGAAGACAAAGACAAAGAGCAATAGAGAAGGCGAGATGCTAGAGTGATGACGTAATTCTATTCCTACACGTGCGCTTGGCCGTCGGCAGAGATAAAACAAAACAAAACCACACAAACCGGTACATACATATACATAAACGCATACAATCACTCTCACAACACACACACACACACACACACACAAACGGACGCAGTCGAGCACACACGTAAATACTCTCGTATACAAACATAAACTGTTACACACACACACACAGAACAACACACACACTTACATAAACGAACACACACACACACACACACACACACACACACACACACACACACACACACACACACACACACACACACACACACACACACACACACACACACACACACACACAAAAAAAAAAAAAAAAAAAAAAAAAATCAATAAAAATCTATCTAACAGATAACCTAAAATTTTTACTCACACAGCCTGAAAGAGCATCTCCTCCTGCCATTTGGAGACAAGAAAAAGAGGATAAGCATCTCAGATCCTGTACCCTTTTGCAACGACCAACGTGCAGGGAGAGATTCGAAGGGAAATGTTAGATTTTTATGGTGACGTGATAAGGCATTTCTTTCTCTCTTTCTCTTTCGTATTGTATGACTTTCTCTGTCTGTTTGTCTGTTTTTCTGTCTCTCTCTCATTCTCTCTCTCTCTCTCTCAATTTCTCCCTCTCTCTCAATCTCTCCCTCTCCCAGTCTCTCTTTCTCTCTCTCTCTCTCTCACTTTCTCTCTCTTTCAATCTCTGTCTTTCTCTCTCAATCTCTCCCTCTCCCTCTCCCACTCCCACTGCCTCTCTCTCTCTCTCTCTTCTCCTTCTCCTTTTCCTTCTCCCTCTCCCTCTCCCTCCTCCCCTCCCTCTCTCTCTTTTTCATTAATGACCGGTTTGTTAAAGCGCACGCCGTCTCCCCCCCCCCCCCCCCCCCCCCCCCCCCCCCCCCCCCCCCCCCCCCCCCCCCCCCCCCGCCATCCGCTTTGACAGATCGCTCGCCTTAAGAAAAATCGAATTCTCGAGATCGAGTTTACAATCAACCACTTGCATGCCTGGGGTTTTGTTTATCTTTTTATTTGTTTTGTTTTCTTATCTTTTTTGTTTGTTTGTTTAGATTATGTTTGCGTTTGTTTTTGTTTTTCATGTTTGTTGTTTCGTCTCGTTTTTGTTCCCTCTTCTTTCTCTTCTGGCAAATGTAAAAATGTTATGAATGAGGATGAATAACCTTATCGTATGTCTTTGTGAGATAACCCATTCTCATTCATATCTTTTCTACATCCACCCCCTCCTTCATTCCCCTCTTTTTCTTCTCACAATTCTATCTTCACCGAAATCCCTCTTCCCTTCTCCCCCCCCTCCCCCCTCTCCCATCTCTACCATCCCCTAATCCTCTCCTCTTCTCTCTCACATTCCCTCTCTTCCCTCTCCACCACCCCCTCTCCCTCTCCACCACCCTACCCCCTCCCCTCCTCCCTCTCCATCACCCCACCCCCTCCCCTCCTCCCTCTCCACCACCCCACCCCTTCCTTCCCCCCCTTTACCCTATCCCCACCCCCACCCCCTCCCCCCCCCTTGCCCCTACCCCCACCCACCCCCTCTCTCCCCCCTTTACCCTACCCCTACCCCCATCCCCCTCCCCTCCCCCTTGCCCCTACCTACCCCCACCTCGCCCGATGAGCTAGTTTTTGCCTCACAATTTTGCTCCCTCTACGTCATGATGAGGGGTCTCGGCTCCTCCTCATCTCCTCATTCCTTCGCTTGCTTCTTGCTTCTTGCTTGACTTGTCTTCGGAAGGGAGGTCTTCTTCCCTTTCTTGCTTATGTTGTGTCTGTATTTCTGTCTTTCTTTTTTCGGACTTTGGTCTAGTTTCTTTTGTGATTTTTTATTTTGTTGTATTTTTTGTTTGTTTGTTTGTTTATTCATGATTTTGGTTGATATGATTCTGTTATTTTTTATTGTTTGTCATTGTTATTTCTTTCGTTATGATTATTACTGTTGTTATCATTATCATTATTGTTGTTACTTTTATTATCATTATTGCTATTGTTATCAATATTACCAGTGCTCTCATTATCGACACTGTTATCATGATGATTATCATCGTTATCATTGTTATCATTGATGTATTCATTATTAGCAATGTTATCATTCTTATTACTATCATTATCACTGTTGTTATCGTCATGACTATCATCATAATTCTTCTCATTGTTAACAGTTATATGATCATCAATACTACTGCTATCATGATTATATAATCATCACCATTATTACTCTATACACTATTGTCATTATCCTCTATTGCACTGACATTAACAGCATTATCATCACCATTAACATGTCCCTGTCAAAATAAGAATTTTCTATGATTCTCACTTTTGATGAAAATTCGCTTATCGTCTTTTCTGAAAGAAGCTAAATACCACAATAGATACGTATTTATTTCATATAAGAAAACAAATACTTAAATAAACAAATGAATGAATCAAAAACAAACAAACAAACAAACAAACACACAGTCAACAAATAGATAGATAGACAGATATATGAACATAATTTTCCTCGAATGATACCTTAATCCCTCTATTTATTTCCACTCTTCTCCAGCCTCCTTATTCCTCTCCAAGCAGAGCTCTGGCATCCCGAGGAGGCTGAAGTCACCACAATCTCAATGAACTCATCTGAACGCGGGTCCTTCGGCGGTGGTGCCAAGTGCGATTTTTTTCTCTCTTTTATTTTTTTTTCAGTTTAAGATACTCGTTGTTTCGGTGATGATTTTTTTTTGGGAGGGGATCTTTTATTTATTATGAGGTAAGGGAATTTGGTATTCGATTGTGAAGAGGTAGTTCGGAAATTAATACATATATATATATATATAAATAAAGGGGATGATAATTTGTTGAGAAATAAGTACTCTGGCAACACCGGGAACCTCTCGTTGCTAACATCCAACGTGTGTTGCTTTGGTGTAACCGGGTTGTGGTAGATCTCACACTACCATCTCTCTACCACCTACTCCAACCACCTACCATCTACTCGGAATACTCACGAGGTAGATGATTAAATTCCCAG
>BOPN01001326.1:269116-279116 GCA_017312705.2 Penaeus japonicus
ATATATGTATATATGTATATATATATATATATATATATATGTATGTATGTATGTATGTATGAAATATATATTTATAAAAAATATCATAGCTTTAACCGTAACCTCAGCCTGAGGACACTTTGTTTTCTTTTCCTCTTCTAAGATCCGAGGTATTTTTCCCCTTTTACTTTCTTTCCTATCATCCTAGTCATTATTCTTCTTTTCGCCGTCCTCTTTTATTTGCCTACTTACCCTTTTATCCTCATCTTTCTCATCCGATACTTTCCCACACCCTAACTTTTCCCTTCAATCCTCTCCCTCCTTCTGTCCCTCATTCAATCTCTCCCTCTTCCCCTCTCTTTGATCCATTATTCCTCTTCTTCCATACCCCAAAGCCCCCTCTCCCCCAGTTCCCTTCTCTCCCCCCTTCCCTATCCCATTACCTCCACCCTCCCTTCCTCATCATCTCCCCGTCATCTCTCCCTTCCCTCTCCCATCATTTCTCCGCTCCCTTCCTTATCATCCTCCTCTCTCTCTCCCACCATCCCTCTCTCTCTCTCTCCTCTCCCCTTTCCCCCTTCCCCTACCCCTTCCCCCTTTTCCCTATCTTTCGACCCCCTCCCCCTTTCCCCTTTCCCTAAATCCCTTCCCCCTTTCCTTATATACCCCCTACCACCTCCCCTCCCTCCTCCTCTCTACCCCCTTTACCCCTTCTCCCCCTACCCCTCCCGCTACCTCCACCAGAGGGCCGCTCCCTTGGACAAAATCGCCTTAAGTTGTCGTCCCTTATCTGAACAGCGGAGGAACACGGGCCGGCTGCGTCGTATTTCAACCGCGGTCCGACGGAGAGATCCGAGAGGAGGGGAAGGAGGGGGGAAGGGAGGGGAAAGGGGGAGAGAGAGGGGGAGGGGAAGGAGGGGAAGGGAGGGGAAAGGGGGAGAGAGAGGGGGAAGGGAAGGAGGGGGATAGGGAGTAGGAGGAGGGGCTAGGGAGAGGGAAAGGAGAGGGGGTTAGAAAGGGAATGAAATGGTGATAGGGAGGGCAAGTGAGTGTTAGGAGAGGGTAGGGTAGGAATGGAAAAAGGGGGTAGGGAGGGGATGAAAGGGGTCAGGGTCCTCTTAAGACAAGGGGAAAGGGGTAGATAGGGGGCAGGGGGAGGGGGGGAAGGACAAGGCGATGAGGGTCACGGATCTTAGTTTAAGGTCACAGGCTTGTTGACCTTGTAAGAAGTACTCGATGTGTGGCACTTTCGTAATCCCCCTCTTCCAGCCCCCCCCCCCCTCCCCCCCTTCCCTCATCCCGTCCTCCTTCCCTTCCCTTATCCCCTTCCCTCCTCCCGTCCTCCTTCCCTTCCCTCCTCCAGTCCTCCTTCCCTTGCCTCCTCCCGTCCTCCATCCCTTCCTTCCTCCCCTCCTCCCTCCCTTCCCTTCCCTCCTTTTCTCCTCCTTCCCTTCCCTCCTTTCCTCCTCCTTCCCTTCCCTCCTCCCGTCCTCCCTCCCTTCCCTCCTCCCTCCCCCTTTTTCCTCTTCCTTCCTCCCTTCTTTTCTTCTATTCTTTTCTATCCTCCTCCCTCCTACTCTATCATTCCCTCTACCTATTCCTCCCTTAAGCCCTTTCTATACCTCCTCCTCCTCCTCCTCTCCCACCCACTCCCTCTCTCATCACTCCGTCTTCTTTTACCGCCTCCCTTTCCCCACTTCCTTCTCCCTCAACCTCCTTCTCCCCAGCCTCCTCTCCCCCCATCCCCTTCTCCCCCCTACCTTCTACATACCCCCACCTCCTTCTCCCTTTCCTCCAGAGGATGGAGGATAGAAGATAGAGGATAGAAGATGGAGGATGAAAGATAGAGGATAAAAGATGAAGGATAGAGGATAAAAGATGGAGGATAGAGGATAGAGAATGGAGAATGGAGGATAGAGGATAGAGAATGGAGAATGGAGGATAGAGGATGGGGGATGGAAGGTGGAAGGTGGACGTAACAGACCACAAACCTCGCGAATTCCCAAGAAAAGAAAGACGAAAAAAGCTCTTGCTTCGGCGTCTAGTGTCCGCTCAACCGGGAGACGCTTGTCCGGTAATGTCTATAATGTTCCCTAATGACCTGGGTAATGTCGGTTAACTTCGGTGCTAATATGGGAGCTGTTGTCTGTCCTGTCAGGGGCTCACCGGGGGATGGAGGGTGGAGGGTGGATGGGGTGGAGGGTGGGAGGGGTGGAGGGTGGAAAGATGGAGGGGTGGAGGGGGGTGGAGGGGTGGAGGGGTGGAGGGGTGGAGGGTAAAGGGGTTGGGTGCAGGGTGGTTGGGTGGAGGATGGATGGGAGATGGATGGGTGATGGATGGGTGATGGAGGGTAGTAGGGTAGAGGATGGATGGAAGATGGATGGGTGATGGAGGATGGAGGGATAGACGAATGGTGGATGGAGGGTGGAGAGGTAGACGAGTGGACGGTGGAGGATGGAATATTGAGGGAAGGGTTGGGGGTAGAAGGATGAAGGGTCAAGATGAAGGTGGAGGATGGAGTGCGTTTTGAACAGTGTGACTGACAGAAAAATGACTTGCTGATCGTAATCTTTTCGTCTTCATCGTCGATTCCTTACCATTTATGAAAAAAGATTCCCGTGGGTAATAACTACATATAAGTGCTTTTAATGATGATTGCTCTGTCATTAGGCAATTGAAACACAGGAATACGCAGGGGCCACGAGAATGAACGCTAACTAATGCCGTTTTCGCTAATTATCAAAATGTCAATATCCGCTCCTCCTAACTACCATTTCCTCCTTCTAGCCAACCCCTCTACCACCTCATCTACCATCTACATTACACAACCATCTTCTTTTACCTTCACGTACATCTTCTGTTGTATCGTCTACCACCTACCTCTTACTACATCTGGTACCCGTCGTCTCCCAACACGTCTACCACCAACCAATCAACCACCATTAATCAACCATCTACCACTTGCCACTAGCCACCTTCTACCTTTTCGCCTTTCTTCTACTAACCACGTCTACCACCAACTCCCTACCACTATTTACAATCTACCGCCTACAACCACCACTCCCTACATCTTCTATCAAGTAACAACCACTCCATCTACAACGTACTCCCTCTGCCATCTACCATTCACCCCATCTGCCATCTACCATTCACCCCATCTGCCATCTACCACTCACCCTAAGTGTCTACCAACGCCCGCCTCTCACCGCAAATTGTGACTGGTGACTTGACGGGATAATAACAGTGTCTCGAGAACCATCCGTCAGGTTGCAAAGCGGGGACCAAGAGGATAACGCGCGGGGGTGGGGTGGCGGGGGGGGGGAGGTAACGAGGAAGAGGGAAAAGTGGGGAGGGGGAGCAGACGAGGTAGGGGGAGGGGAAGGAGCTGAGGGTGAAAGGAGAAGGGGGAGGTGGGGAGGAAGGAAGGAGAAGGGGAGGTGGGGAGGAGGTAAAGGGAGAAGGGATGAGTTGGGGAGGTGAGGGGGACGATTAGGAAGACAAGAAAGGGGGAAGGGGGGGGAGGAGACGAAGACGCGACGTCACGTTAGTAATTGCAACTCTTGCTAATGACGACATCATGCAAGGCGGCTTCTGACATGGGGTAAGTTGGGGGTGGAGGAAAGGGATGGGAGGGGGGGGGCGAATGACAGGGTGAGAGGGATTAGGGGTTCTACTGGGGGGAATTCTGCCCCCCCCCCCCCCCTTTTTTTCTCCTTCATCCTCTCTATAAAATCCCTTCTTGTCCTCCCTCCTCACTAGGACGCTTATCCCTGCCTCCCTCCCTCCCCTCTCCAGTTTTCCTCTCCCTCCCACTTTTTAAAACAAGCAAAAAAAGAAAAACAATTACATGAAAGCAGAGCAAGCAAGAAATGATAAGCTTAAATATAATTATAACACTAATACGGCCAGACAGACAAATAGATATAAAGATAAATTGACAGACCGACATATAGACAAACAAACAGACAATTAGATAAATAGATAGATAGGCAGATAGACAGACAAACAGACAAATAGATATACAGATAGACTGACAGATATCCAGACAAATACATAGATTAATAAATAGATAGATCGACAGATAGATAGACATAAAGATAGATAGACATACAGATAGATAGACATACAGGTAGATAGACATACAGATAGATAAACAGATAGACTGACAGACATCCAGACAAATATATAGACAGATAAATAGATAGATCGACAGATAGATAGACAGACAGATAGATAGATCGACAGATAGATAGACAGACAGATAGATAGACAAATACATGAATAAAAGATGTGAACAATCTACAGCAGGCACAATGGTCTCAATTCATCTGAGTGTGGTTGCGTCAGAGAAAACATCACCGCTCGAAATCTCCAGGCAAATGAGAGGCCTTTTCGGTGTTATGAGAAGGAGAGATGATGATAAAGAGAGTGGGAGGGGGAAACCGAGAAGCGAGAGGGGTGGGTGGGTGGGGGGGGGAGTGTAGATGTAATGAAAGAGACGAGGAAGAAGAAAGAGAATTTGGTAGGGGGATGGGAAAGGTTAAGGGGAAGAGAGAGGGTGTGGGAGGGGGAGGGAAAGAGAGAGAGAGAGAAAGAGAGCGAGAGAGAGAGAGAGAGAGAGAGAGAGAGAGAGAGAGAGAGAGAGAGAGAGAAAGACAAACAAACAGACAGTCAAAAAGTCAGACAGTCAGACACACAAACACACACACACACACACACACACACACACACACACACACACACACACACACACACACACACACACACACACACACACACACACACACACGCAATACAAACGAAACAGATAAAACGCATGGCAGACAAAAGAGAGAAAGAAAGAAAAAGAAAAAGAAAAAAAAGACAATCTGATTGAGAGAGAGAGAAAAAAAGGAGCCAGAGCCACGAAGCAGAGCAGAGCAAGGAGGCAAAATCAAAAGCTCAGTCAACAATGCGTTTGCAACCGTGATTTATCTATAGCAAGCTGTGTAGCCGAGTGTCGCCTGTCGCCAGCGGTCCATTGTGCTTTGATATAAATTTTCGCTGCGGCCTAATAAATGTCGTCGGGATATCAAGTCGACAGCGTTTAGTGCATTAGTTGGGGAATTTATATGATTTCTGGACTAAAGATGGGGGGGGGGAGAGAGAGAAGAGGGGAGAGTGGAGAGGGGGATGAGGGAGGGGGAGGGGAGAGGGGGATGAGGGTGGGGGAGGGGATGAGGGGGAGGAGAGGGGAGAGGGGGAGGGGAGGAGATGGTGGGTAGGAGGTGGAAGAGATGGTGGGTAGGAGGAGCGGGGGTAGGAGGAGAGTGGGTGGGGAAGGAGGAGGAGGAGAGGGGGGGGGGGGGAGTGTGAAGTAGAGGGGCCTAAAGTCTTGATATATCAAATAGGATCTGATATGTGTTGCAGCTTCATTTACGAACTTACGCTTGCTCTCTCACTCGTCCTCCCCCCCATCCCCTCTCTCTCTCTCTTGCTCTCTCACCCCCCCTCTCTATCTCTCTCTTGCTCTCTCACCCCCCCTCTCTATCTCTCTCTCACTCACTCACTCATTAATTCTCTCTCTCTATTTCTCTCTCTGTCCCTCCCTCTCTTTCTCTCCCGTCCTTGTATGTCTGTCGTTCCTTCTCTTTCTTTCTCAATCTACATTTCTCGCTCCCTCTCCATTTTATTTTTTTTGTCCTTTTACATATTTCCTTATCTCTATCTAATTCTCTTTCTCACTCTCTTCCTCGTTCTTCTTCTCCCTCTCCCTCTCCCTTTCTATTTTCCTCTCCGTCTCCCTGGTTCTCCTTCCCCCTCTCTTTCTACTTCAACCTCATTCCTTCTCTCTCCTTCCCTTTCTTTCTCTCTCCTTCTCCTTCTCCTTCTCTCTCCTTCCCTCTTCCTCCAACTCTCATTCCCCACCTTCCTTATCCCTCTCCCTCTCCCTCTCATTCTCCCTCTCATTCTCATTCTCCCTCTCCCCCTCCCCTCCCCCTCTCCTCTCCTCCCCCTCCTTCTCCCTCTCCCTCTTCCTCTCCCTCTCCCTCTCCCCCTCATTAACTCTCCCTCTCCCTCTCTCTCTCTCTCTCTCTCTCTCTCTCTCTCTCTCTCTCTCTCTCTCTCTCTCTCTCTCTCTCTCTCTCTCTCTCTCTCTCTCTCCCTCTCATTCTCCCTCTCATTCTCCCTCTCCCTCGCCCTCTCCCTCTCCCCATCCCCTCCCCCACCCCCTCCTTCTCCCTCTCCCTCTCCCCCTCATTAACTCTCCCTCTCATTCTCATTCTCCCTCTCCTTCTCCTTCTCCCTCTCCTTCTCCTTCTCCCTCTCCTTCTCCTTTTCCCTCTCCTTCTCCTTCTCCCTCTCCTTCTCCTTCTCCCTTTTCCCTCTCCTTCTCCTTCTCCCTCTCTTCTTTTCCCTCTCCTTCTCCTTCTCCCTCTCCTTCTCCTTCTCCCTCTCCTTCTCCCTCTCCCAATATCCTTCGTATAAAGAAAACGGGCGATTGTTATTCGGCTGCACGATGGTGAACTCTCGAGCTTAAAAGTAGGAACATTTGCTAAGGTTGCACTCCGCCCCCCCCCCCCCCCCCCCCCGCCGATAAACCTTTGCTGCCTTTTTTTTTTTTTTTTTTTTTTTTTTTTTGGGGGGGGGGGGTAATCTAATATCATCAAGGACTAAGGTCTCCGTTTTCTTTTTTCTTTTTTTTGTCATTTTATTTGTTTTTGTTTTTTTCCCCTTTTATTTGTCTCCCTCTTTTACTTATTTCTTTTCTTAAAAAAAAAACAAAAAACATCAACCTTCTTTCCCTTTTTATTCTTATAGGTATCTTTCTATTCCTGTTCCATCTTCATCCCAATTCCCTCTCGCATGTTCCTCCTCGTCTCCTTTACCCCCCAATCCACCCCCCCCCCCCCACCCACCCTACCCCATCTCCTTAACACCGCCCATCCCCCCATTCCTCTCTCTCTCCCTCCCTCCCTCCCTCCCTTCCTCCCTCCCTCCCTCCCTCCCTCCCTCCCTCCCTCCCTCCCTCCCTCCCTCCCCTTCCTCCCCTTCCTCCCCTCCCTCCCCTTCCTCCCCTTCTTCCCCTCCCTCCCTCCCTCCCTCCCCTCCCCTCCCTCCCTCCCCCTCGATCACCCTCGGTCATAACAGCTGCTATTTGAGAACATATCGCCACATCTTTCAATTAATTGGGTCACCTGTAAACAGACCAAAAACAAATTGAAGCGATAACCCTCTCAAAAGAATCCAATTTCTGTCTCTCCCCCCCTTCCCCCCTTCCCCCGGGCCACCCACCCACCTCTTCCTCAATCTCTCGACCCCTCCCCTTCCCTCTCCCCTTCCCCCTCCCGTTCCCTCTCCCCCACTCCACCACTGCAAGAACCGGCTTTGCTCACACTTGCGAGGAGAGAGAGTGGGAGGGGAGGGGGAGAGGTAGAGGGAGAGACGGGGTGAGCTGGCGAACGTGCGGAAGGCAGATAGATAGATAGAGAGTAGAGGGGGAGGTGGATAAGAGAGAAGAGAGAGAGAGAGGGAGAGAGAGAGAGAGAGAGAGAGAGAGAGAGAGAGAGAGAGAGAGAGAGAAAGGGAGAGAGAGAGAGAGAGAAAGAGAGATTTCGATTAATTATACTTGTTATCAGGAAAACACAATCATCACAGTACATTGAAAAAATAAAAGATGAACAATACAAGAACAAATGAATAAATAAATAAACAAGAATAATGAATAGGTGAAATGATTAGGACGACGATTAATGGAAAATAAAACAGACAAGTTAAAATTAAAGCCTCAGTTACTGGTCAAACTTATGACAAAAGTTCGCTGCCACGCCTGATAAAGCCAGTGTGGAAACTTTGATTAGAAGAGGAAAATGTGTAGAATAACGAAGCAGGGAGAAGGGGCAAGGGAGGAAGAAATGGAGGAGGAAGAAGAGAAGGAGAAGATAGCTAAGGGGAGGAGGAGGAAGAAGTGGAGAAGGGAATTAAGAAGGACAGGCAGGAAAGAAGGGGGAAGAAAGAAGAGGAGGAAGAAGAGAAGGAGAAGGTGGAGAAAGAGAAAAAGGAGGAGGAGGAGGAGGAGGAGGAGGAGAAAGAGGAGCAGCAGGAAGAGGAGAAGGAGGAGGAGGAGGAGAAGAAGGAGAAGGAGAAGAAGGAGAGGGAGAAGGAGATGGAGGTGAAGGAGAAGGAGGAGGAAGGGGAGATAGTGGAAGAGGACGAATAGGCTATGAGGAGAACAAGGAAAAAAAGGAAGAGGATGAAGAAGAAGAATTCAAACGGAGAAGGAGAGAGTAAGACACAAGAGAACTAAGAAAAACAAAAACAAAAGATAAGGAACAGGAAGTAAAAGGAAACGAAAAAAAAACAGAGGAAGAATGAAGATGAAAAAAGAGAAAAACAAAAACAAAAACAAATGAAAAAAAAAAACGAAGTAAGAGCAGTAATTAAGCGCACAACAAGAGTCACTCCTTCGGCTCGCCTTTCCACTCCGGTCAGCAGTCAGGCGGACGAAGCAAATTACGATCAATTACATCACTCGTGAGACAAGAGAAATTGAGGCAACAGTTGGCGGGGATCGAGAGGAGGAGGCAGATCGAATCTCTATCACCTGAAGCTATGTGTGTGTATATATATATATATATATATATATATATATATATATATATATATATATATATATATATATATGTGTGTGTGTGTGTGTGTGTGTGTGTGTGTGTGTGTGTGTGTGTGTGTGTGTGTGTATGTATGTATGTATGTATGTATGTATGTATGTATATATATATAATATATATATATATATATATATATATATATATATATATATATATATATATATATGTATATGTATATATGTATATATGTATATATGTATATATATATTTATATATCTATGTATTTATATATCTATATATCTATATATCTATATATATATATGTATATATGTGTGTGTGTGTATGTGTGTGTGTGTTTGTGTTTATGTGTATCGAAGAAAAAAATACCCAGAGGGAGTTGGAGAGAAGGAGAGTGATGTGTTTAGAGTGAGAGAGAGGGAAAGAAGAGAGCTGGATAGAGGGGGAGGAGGGGGGAGTGAGGATATTGTCAGAGCATATATATCTCCAACCTTGAACTCCGACGCGTAAATGCGTAAACACAAGTCCCGCCATGAGTGGTTGCACCACCGCGCCGAGCCGAAATTGAGGCGATGATTCACCCTGATGTTGCGATATCAGATTTGCAATGTAGATATACACAAACGATGTCGATATTGATATTAAAATCAGCGTTGAATAATAATAAATCTGCCGTGAAGGCCATTAGCATGATTTTATACCTGGCAAAAAAGAAATGCATCTATATAAAGCACTTTCAAAGATAGCCCTGCTTGCATCGGCGAATGCATTAGCGGGCAAGCGCACACAAATAAAAGCAAAATACAACAATACATCATTGAGTTCCTCCTTATTAACAGCAGCTTCTATAATAAATCAAATGCAGCGCCTGACAAGTGGAGTCATTAAAGTGGATGGACTTGATACCTCTTGTTTTGCTAATCTAATGAGATCCACTGATTTATATAACCGTAAGTATGGCAGGTGTTACTGCTCTCAAGTTCACTGGCTGCTTTTATTTTCTTCTTTTTTTCTTTTTGTTCGTGATTGTTTTTGTTATTTTTGTTTGTTTAGTGTCTTTGCTATTGTCTCCATTTTGTGTTTCTTGTTGCGTTCTTCTTATTTTTGTTTGTATTCTTTTTTTCTCTCTATCTCTGTCTCTCTCTCTATCTCTCTCTCTCTCTCTCTCTCTCTCTCTCTCTCTTACATCATCCAGGTAGCATAACTGTGTGGGATGTGATCTCATTATATATATAATTTATTTCTCTTATGAGGCACTATTGTTGCTATTATTGTTATTGTGATGTATTATAATTGTTATGCTGGTGTTATCATATTTTTCTTTATCGCTATTATTTGCACACACACACACACACACACACACACACACACACACACTCAAACACACACACAAAAAAACATGCACTTAGACA
>BOPN01001326.1:284116-287361 GCA_017312705.2 Penaeus japonicus
TTTTTCCCCTTATGGATTGCATCTCCCGAGTTACAGGGCTCGCGCGCGGCCACTCAATAAGCATACATCACGTGCTGGGGCCACTCAATAAGCATACATCACGAAGCTCTACGAGAGTCTGGGGAACTGAACTGTCTGTCGAGGGGAAAAAAGGGGTAACTGGAAGAAAAAAAAGGGGGGAAGGGAGGGGGGGGGGGTATTGGGAGATGTTCGTGAGAGAGAGAGAAAAAAAGACAAATATGGGTAGAGATGGATGGAGTTAGGAGTAGGAAAGGTAAATGTGTGTGCATGTATGTGTTTATATATGTGAATATTTGTTTGTGTATATATATATGTATATACATATATATATATATACATACATAAATATATTTATATATAATATATAGATATACATTTATATATATATATATATATATATATATATATATATATATATATATATATAAAGATAGATAGATAAATAGATAGATAGAATATGTATATGTATAAATGTATATGTGTATATATATATATATATATATGTATATACCTCTCTCTCTTTTCTCTCTCTCTCTCTCTCTCTCTCTCTCTCTCTCTCTCTCTATATATATATATATATATATATATATATATATAAATATATACATATATATGTATATATATATATACATATACAGATACAAATACAGATAGAGATAGATAGATAGATAGATAGATAGATAAATAGATAGATAGATAGATAGATAGACAGATAGATAGGATGATAAATAGAGGCAGAAAGAGAGAGTGAGAGAGAGAGAGAGAGAGAGAGAGAGAGAGAGAGAGAGAGAGAGAGAGAGAGAGAGAGAGAGAGAGAGAGAGAGAGAGAGAGAGAGAGAGAGAGAGAGAGAGAGAGAGAGAGAGAGAGAACGTGCGAGAAAAGGAGCGAAAGAGAGAGAGAGAGAGAGAGAGAGAGAGAGAGAGAGAGAGAGAGAGAGAGAGAGAGAGAGAGAGAGAGAGAGAGAGAGAGAGAGAGAGAGAGAGAGAGTCATGTGACAGAGAGTTGACCAGAGAAAGTTTTCAGACTGCGTACGGTCGGCGCGAGGAGGAATTGTTAAGAGAGAATTTCTAGTTCGTTCTTTCTCTCTTTATCCATGTCAACGTTCTTCTTTGGCCTTGTTACCTATTTCTCTTTCTACTTATCCGTTTCTTTTGCTATTTGTCTTTTTCTTTCTCTTGTATGTGTTTGTGTGTGACTGTCTGTTTGTCTTTTTCTCTCTCTTTCTCAATCTCTCTCTCTCTCTCTCTCTCTCTCTCTCTCTCTCTCTCTCTCTCTCTCTCTCTCTCTCTCTCTCTCTCTCTCTCTCTCTCTCTCTCTCTCTCTCTCTCTCTCTCTCTCTCTCTCTCTCTCTCTCTCTCTCTCTCTCTCTCTCTCTCTCTCTCTCTCTCTCTCTCTCTCTCTCTCTCTCTCTCTCTCTCTTTATCTCTCTCTTTCTCTCTCTCTCTCTCTCTCTCTCTCTCTCTCTCTCTCTCTCTCTCTCTCTCTCTCTCTCTCTCTCTCTCTCTCTCTCTCTCTCTGCTCCTCCTCTCCCTCTCCCTTTTCCTCTTCATCTCCCTCTCCTTCTTCCTCTCCATCACCCTTACCCTACCCCCACGCTCACCCTCACCTCCACCCTCACCCTCACCCTCACCCTCACCCTCACCCTCTTCCTCATCATCTTCCTCTCCCTCTCCCTCTCCCCCACCCTCACCCCTCACCCTCACCCCTCACCCTCACCCCCTCCCACCCTCACCCTCACCCTCACCCCCTCACCCTCACCCTCACCCTCACCCTCACCCTCACCCTCACCCTCACCCTCACCCTCACCCTCACCCTTTCCCTTTCCTTCTTCTCTAGCTCTCTAGCTCTCTAGTACTCCACCATAAACTGTTTATTGGTGAAATTCAATCTTCTCTTCAATTTTCATTATGACATAAAAAATAAAAAGTAACAACAAATACACGAATGGAAGGAAATAAAAAATCAAAGAAATATATGTGCATGTCAGGTCAAAAGACCTTTGTGTTTGTTTTTTGTTTCTCTCATTCTACAAAACGACGTTTACAATACTGAAGAAAATTTCGAAACCCGATAAAAAAAGAACAAAAAATCAATTGATCATAAATATGCAGAGATGAACACGTCATGCAGTAAAAAAAGGAATATATATATATTCAATAAATAAGTGAGTAAAAACAACAAGGAAAAACTATTTTACTGTTAAGCAAACTGCCTCATGCATATCCCAATGTTCTTTTTATTTGCTTGTTCATTTGTTTTCATATTTTCCTTTACTTGATTATTATTATTATTGACAATATTATTCTCCGCCATTTTGCATTCATCTGCATTTTTTAAATTTTATTCATTATTATGATATATTTTTTATCAGTATTGTTTTTCAAATTCCCTCTTTCACTTTCTTTTTCTTTTTATTGTTCAGCTCATTTTCTTTATTTTTTATCTTTTTTTTCCTTCTTTTTTCTTTTTCTCTCCAAAGCTTCTTTTTCTTCCTTCCTCTTCGTCCTCTCCCTCTCTTCTTTCTTCTTCTTCTTCTTCTTTCTTCTTCTTCTCCTTCCCTTCCTCTTTCTTTTCCTCCTCCTCTTCCTTCTTCGTTCACTTCCTCCGTCTCCCCCATGCCCTAAGCACCCTCATCCTCCTCCTCCTCCCCCCCCCCCTCCCTATCCCCTCAGGTCTTACCCTACCACCAAAATCAACCCAAGAATAATTAATTCTAATTAATACTAATTATCAACAAATTCTAATGACAAGAAGAGAAGAAGAAGAAGAATATGTATTACATAACAATTATCGATTTTCAAAAAGAAGAACTGGCCATTTTTTAGAGCCTCCTTTTCAAACACCTAAGGGTACGCCCAGTCATTAATGATCTTATTGCAAATTTCGGCTGAGTAATTGCAAGTTAACTTCCCCGTGTGCATGGATTGGGCGGGGCGGCCGTAGAGTTTTTATTGGCTCGAGACTTTGTTGATAGGTATCTGATTGCATTTTTTTTTTTTTTTTTAGGGGGGGAGGGGGGTTTTGTTTTTTTTCTTTCTTTCTTTAGGTTTACTGAGCTCGTCTGTTACTTTTCTTTCTATTATCTTTTATCGTACGTTTTTTTTTCTTGCTTTGTACTTATTATGATTAATCTAAATCTTCTCTCCTGTTATGGTTATTTTTGCTATCTGTCATTATCATTATCTTTGTCACTATCATTATATATGTATTTAATCATCATCAT
>BOPN01001327.1:7500-10000 GCA_017312705.2 Penaeus japonicus
CTCTGACGGGGCCGATCCAAATCAAACACGCCTTCGATTGCGCTGTGGATACGCGTCACTTAACAGCACGCCGAGTAAAGAGAGGGAGAGGGGTGGAGGAGAGCGAGAGAGAGAGAGAGCGAGAGGGAGAGGGAGATAAATAGTAAAGAGATAGAGAGAGACAAAGCGAGAGAGAATCAGACGAGAGGAAAGGGCGGGAAGGGGATAATAACTTATAACTTATCAATATAAAATGCATCGCGTAACTAATTCTCCTTTATTTCCACGCGAGGGAGAGAGAGAGAGAGAGAGAGAGAGAGAGAGAGAGAGAGAGAGAGAGAGAGAGAGAGAGAGAGAGGAGAAGGAGAGAGAAAGAAAAAGAGAGAGAGAAAGAGCGAGAGGACACGGCGCAGCGCATTTCCCAAACCAAGAGATATTAGTCTTTGTCTAGAACGGATCCAGGAAATGATAGTCGGCTTTCTGACAGTTTCTCTCTCTCCGTTTCCTCTTTTCCTTTGTCATTTTCCGTTTCCTCTCCTCTGCCCATTTAGAGGATGGTTCTATTTACAAGCAAAAAGATTTTCCAAATGTGTGTTACTGTGGTTTCTTCTTTTGTCGTAATCATCAGGGTCTGGTTCAGGAATATCATGCGTAATTATCTTTCGTCTCTCTCTCTCTCTCTCTCTCTCTCTCTCTCTCTCTCTCTCTCTCTCTCCTATGATGACGAAATAATTCATTTAGGAAGTAAAAACATATGTATGTATGTACATATATGTGTGTGTGTGTGTGTGTGTGTGTGTGTTTGTGTGTGTGTGTAAGAGTGTGTGTGTGTATGTGTGTGCATCGAAGGGGAAAAAATAGCAACTGCATATAATGATAATAGCAATAATAATAACAATACCAGGAAATAAATCGAAGAACAAATTACAAGGAAAAAGAACATAAACAAAAACAAATATGGCGACAAACACACACACAAAAAAAACAGAATACAAGACGCGAAAATTACCGTTATTACCATCATCATCGTCTCTCACCTATTTGACCTCTGACCTCTGTCACGTGGCACCCTCTCCCACCCCAATCGAGCGAACGAGTGGATGAGCGAGTAAGCTAACGAATCAACTATCCAACAAACGAGCGAATGACCGAACAAGTGAACGTCCAAGCAAGCAAACAAACAAACACACAAAGAACCCTACAAACAACCATAGCAAAATCACGAACGAGCGAATCGAACGAACGAGTGGATGAGCGAGTAAGCTAACGAATCAACTATCCAACAAACGAGCGAATGACCGAACAAGTGAACGTCCAAGCAAGCAAACAAACAAACACACAAAGAACCCTACAAACAACCATAGCAAAATCACGAACGAGCGAATCGAGCGAACGAGTGGATGAGCGAGTAAGCTAACGAATCAACTATCCAACAAACGAGCGAATGACCGAACAAGTGAACGTCCAAGCAAGCAAACAAACAAACACACAAAGAACCCTACAAACAACCATAGCAAAAGCACGAACGAGCGAATCGAGCGAACGAGTGGATGAGCGAGTAAGCTAACGAATCAACTATCCAACGAACGAGCGAATGACCGAACAAGTGAACGTCCAAGCAAACAAACAAACAAACAAACAAACAAATAACCCAAACAACCCTACAACCAACCAAAGCAAAAGCACGAACGAGCGAATTGAGTCTAATTCCTCCCTTAATCGCGTAACGCCAATCAAAACAGGCCGCCGCTGCCGCCGCCGCTGCCGTAGCCGTGCCGCTCCGATATGCTAATGAGGTCGCTGACCCTCCAGTAGATTAATCCCTTGATGACCTGTCACTCCAAGATTTTTATTTTCGTTTTGATAAAAGAGAAAAATCAGCTTAAAGGAGAAGGTGGACTCGCGGCTGACAACCGGTGGCATAGGTATCGTTATATTATTATAACTATTAATATCCTCTTTGTTGTCATCATTGTCATATCGTTGTCATTGTAAATAGGAATCTTATTTACTGTTGTTACTGTTATCATTATATTTATCACTTTTATCAGTATAATTATCATTATCACTTATTTTATCACCATTGTTGTTGATATTATCATCACTATTATCATCATTATTAAATCATCAATCTATAAATCAAGAGTACTAGATACGGCATTAAAAAGGATATATACAATTACCAATTTACTTTCTTCTTCTTCCTCTTCCTCTTCCTCTCTCTCTCTCTCTCTCTCTCTCTCTCTCTCTCTCTCTCTCTCTCTCTCTCTCTCTCTCTCTCTCTCTCTCTCTCTCTCTCTCTCTCTCTCTTCCCCTCCTATCTCTTTCATATAGTTGTGTTTGATATTTCGGAGGTCAAACGAGGTCAGGGAGGAGGAGTTCTTGTTAATCCTGATTTTCAGGTGAAAAAAAGAGAGAAAGAGTGCGGGGTGGGAGGCAGATAAGCAGGTTGGGCGTTAAACATGCAGAGGAATAGGTGCATATATCTGTGTGTATGTATATACATATATATACATATATA
>BOPN01001327.1:15000-17500 GCA_017312705.2 Penaeus japonicus
GCCGCGAAGCCCCGAATCGCTCAGGGAAGCGGGTGCAACATGCAACGGGTCTTCCGGAAGCGACACCTCTCACTCACCTCATAAGTAGAGCGTCCCGATCTTCTTCTGCGACGCCAGGAGTCTGGTGGTGGCGGCCAGGAGGGCGGGCGCGTCGCGGGCGTGCCGGTACACCCCCGGCTCCAGCCTCAGCTTCCGCTCCGCCTCCAGAAGGGCGCGGGCGGTGCCGCTCATCCCGAGGGCGTCGGTGGGCGCGCCGCTGCCTCCTCCTCCTCCGCCTCCTCCGCCGCCGCCCCCTCGACCGTCCCACACCAGGTTGGTGAGGCTCTTGGGCCGCGTGAGCTTCCGGCTGCGCTTCTCCGGCAGCTTGGCCTTGATGGCGGCCGACCCGCCCGAGTCAGCCGAGCCCTTGCCGCCCGACGTGCTCGAGTCCAGCGTGTCGAAGTCCATCGCCAGGTTCGTCAGCGACTTGTAGCGCAGCTTGAAGAGCGGCGAGGGCGAGGACCCGCCCACGCCCACGGCCGGGGGCACTACTCCGCCGCCGCCTCCCGGACCCACGCTCACTACCTCCATCAGCGCCTCCTTCACCGGCGACGCCGACTTGTGGCGGAACATCCGCGCCTTCTGCGAGCGCTGCTGCGACGCCTTCACGAACAGCTTGTTGTTGCTGGGCTTCTCCTGCAGCGGCGTGGAGGGCGACGTCAGCTGCGCCGGCGACTGCTGCGAGTGCTGGCTCAGCTGCGGCGTCACCTGCTGGTGGCCGCCGCCCTTCTTGTCCTCGGGCTTCCGCGAGCGCTTCTCGACCCGCCGCTCCGTGGCGCGGTCCAGCGCGGCCGAGATGAGCGCCGGGTGCACCGACGGCGAGAGCTTTTCGTGCGCCCGCTGGTCGCCGCCGCGCCGCGTCGGGATGGTCTCTATGGGCGGCGGTGTGGGCCTCGCGTCCGTCCGCTCGGGGGACATGGGCGCCGCCTGCGACCTCCTGCTGGGGGTGGACTGCTCGCCGCTGGCGTAGGGCGACTTGATGTGCTTGGGCAGCGGCGCAAAGCCGCGGACGTAGTCGTAGATCTGGTCGATCTCGTCGTAGTCGTCGGGCACGTTGTTCCCGCCGGCGTTGGAGGTGGCGTCGGGGGGGCTCTTGGTGCGGTGGTGCGCCCGGTGGTGGTTGTGGTGGTGGTGGTGCTTGTGGCGCTGCTTGTTCTGGTCGGGCCAGTTCGAGAACCGCGGGTCCCGCATGCCTCCGCCCTTCGTCCCCACCGACACGTCGTACACGTGGATCCTGTCGGCGACCTCCTGCAGGAGTGAGGTGGCGCGCTCGCACAGCCGCATGAATTCCTTCGTCTTCTCCACCTGGTCGGCGTTGCGGGCGTGCGCCAGCTTGAGGGGCGCCTGTGGGGGCAGCAGGATGAGCGGGGCGTCCTTCCCGAGAGGCAGCGCCGCCAGCGGCTCCTCTGAGAAGGCGGCGAACAGCCTCAGCTCCGGCAGGAACTGCGAAGCGGCCTTGGCGCCGACGGGCGGGCGGCCGTGCACCATGCGCACCATGAGCGGCAGCCGTTTGTTGAGGAGGTTGCGGATGCTGTGCACGCCGCTGATGTTGTCCTCCTTGGCGATGGCGGAGAACTTGCCGCGGGCGTCGTAGGGCAGGTAGACGTTCTGGCCGGCCTGGTCGAAGCAGCGCAGGAAGCGATGCTGGCTCTTGCCGTTCTTGGAGCCGATCACCTCGCCCACCAGCACCAGCGTCTCGCCGCTCTGCACGGCGCGCGACTTCTCCGTGATGGTGTCCACGTCGTCGGAGCGCGACACGTATGCCTTGATGTTCTCCCGCACGAGCGCCGAGTCGGGGAAGCGCTTGGCCAGCTCCGCCACGCTCTCCATGCAGCGCACGGCGCGCCCGTCCTCGCTCAGGATCTCGAAGAAGCCGTCGTAGGTCTCGGGGATGGTGAGCTTGGGCCCCACCGGCACCACGCGCCGCCCCTCCTTGAACTTGACGCACTGCGCCGCCACCCGCAGCCCGCGCCCCGCTGACAGCAGCAGCAGCGTGGACGCCAGGCCGGGGTTGGCCAGCGAGGGCACGCCCACGCCCAGGTACTGCCCCTTGATGACCTTGGCCAGCTGCGGCAGGGGCCCGCGGGCGGCCACCTCGCGCACGTACGAGCCCTCATCCCCCCACTGCACCGCCCCCACCACGGCGGCCACGTCGCTCGAGCTCATCTTCCTCCGCGGCAGTCACGCCCCACCATCACACACGCGCTTGCACGCACGCACGCACACCCTCGCTGCCAGCGGCCGCTCTCCTGTTCCCCTCGAGCGTCGCTGGCCGGGACTCCCTCTGAGACGGTCGCGCGACGCTGCTCCTCGGCTGCGCCTCCTGACACTCGGGCCTCCTGGCACCGGCGCCGGCACTAGGTCACCTGGCACTGCAAGCGCCTCGAGGAATACTTCATCTTGCAGCCGAGCTCATCAAGGCCTCAGTCTGAAAAGGATAAAAAAAAACACACATTAGAGT
>BOPN01001327.1:68624-73624 GCA_017312705.2 Penaeus japonicus
TCAGATCGCACTAATGACTTAATTATGGTATTAATAAAATCAAATTGAACTTTTCTTATAAAGTCATTATCATGATAGATATACCATGCTAGATAATGGCAGGTATAACATATAGGCAAATGGGGATAAAGAGAAATTAATACACAGCATGAGGACTGGGATCTGAAATAGACAAGGCGAAATGTAAGCCATTGGAAGTCCGACTGTGTTAACGCAATCATCTATATTAATATGGAGAAGGAATAGTCTGTAGTGCTATACAGTCCGAGGAATGACAAACGAAACGATACCATGGCGGAAAAGATATTCACCAGTTTGTTTGATTCATGCATTCTCATTCTCTCTCCCTCCCTCAATCCCCCCCCCCCCCTCTCTCTATCTGTCTCTGTCTCTGTCTCTCTCTCTCTCTCTCTCTCTCTCTCTCTCTCTCTCTCTCTCTCTCTCTCTCTCTCTCTCTCCCTCTCCCTCTCCCTCTCCCTCTCCCTCTCCCTCTCCCTCTCCCTCTCCCTCTCCCTCTCCCTCTCCCTCTCCCTCTCCCTCTCCCTCTCCACCCCACCCCCTCTCTCTCTCTCTCATTCTTTTAGCATTGCTTCCCTCCTGTTAAATATTAGTCAAGGCCTCCTTATTTCGACAGATCGGCAGAGGCAATACTCTGGGGACACCTCCCGTTACTACACAATGACTGGTTTGAATATTGTAGATCAGAAGGCAAAGCATTTACTGAATAATACACCGTTATCAACAATTAACATATTATATATATAAACACTGAATGCTGTCTGATTGCTTTAAACAATAACAACCAGGAACAAACTAAACCTGAAAACCCTGTAATCTTTAAATTTTCTGCACTAAAGGTATAGTCGAATTGACAGGTAATCTGATAAATAACTATTGTTTCATTAAAATGATTTACTCATGGAATTCTTATTCTAGTTAAATTGCATAACGTGATATTTAATGGTTCATTTTAGAGATTCGTGTTTGTAAACACAGGTTGGAAATATCGAAGGAATCTTAACTCAACATATGTGAAGAGAACGTAGTAATAATAGTAATAAATATAATATATCCTCCCCCTCCTCCTCAATCATCATATTCTCATCATCATCATCATCATAATGTCATCATCATCATCAATATGTCATCATCATCATCATCTTCCTTTAACTAGCTGTTATTATTTATCTTTATAACTAAATAATCATAATAATGTAGCAGTAGTAGCAACATAATAATATTAACACTATTATAAGTATAATACTAATAAAAATCATTACAATTATGATGATAATAATCACAATTATAATGATGATAATAATCATAATGATAATGACAATAATGATAATAATATAATCATAAGTGAAAATTTGTAATGTAATGTAATGATAATCATAATGATAATAATAATGATAATAATAATAATATAATGATATTAGATAAATGATAACAATATTAATATATATGAAAACCAAACTAGTAATAATAATAGCAATGACAATGAACAAGAAGAACAATAATGTCAATGATAACAACAACAAAGAGATATCTTACATTTCCCTCAGAGTTTATATAAAGGAGACGAGACACATGCACATAACATCAACTATTTTAAGAGGGAACAGTATCCAAAATTTGTAGTGGTCTATAATAATTCATTAGAAATTAATAGTTTATTGAATGAAGTGTCCCATGCTTGATTTGCAGAACTGATCTTGATAAATGTTTTGCGACAGGTGTACTGCTGTTCACTTAATATCAGTAGCCATAGTGGTGGTGGCGTTACGTAAAGTGGTAGTGTCATTACATTTGGCAAATCACCTACTATCATTATGTTATTGATATGATACTGCTATTATTAATCCATAATGTGGGGAAGAATGATGATGATGATGATAATGGTGAGGATATTGTTATGCATTATTACATCTTTTATTATATTATTATTATTATCATTATCTTTATGTCAATGTATCACTGTTATTATCATAATTCACTGTTGCACTAGGAGAACCAGAAACCAGGTTCAAGCGTTTGGCTTATCAATATTCAAGTACAATTGTTTTGAATTTCATGTAGAGAATCCAGGATAATACAAGACTGCAAATAAGTTGGTGATCAAAGTAAATTGTAATTGCGCTCCACTCAATTGATGAGCAATATTCATAAACAGTTCAGGAAATTAACTGATATACTTAGCACAGTTTAAATAAAGTTTGTACTCCTCTACTCCATCTTAATTGCAATGTGCAATACTTATATGCCTTTTATCATAATCTGTGTCGATTTCTTCAAGCTGATGATCTGCATCACTTCTGCATGGCTCTTGGAGAAGAAGCTCTCTATGCAATAATTATCTCACTCTCATTTGTTTCAAGAAACCAACCTCCAAATAAACAGATATCAAACATAAATGGTGTGCAAATAATACCAATATAACAGTCAGCTCAAGTTTTAACTACCCATGGGCACGATTTAAATGCTAATCAGATGCAGTTACGCATTTGTGACATGACTAGGTTCTTAAACCAGAAACTAGACTGGTTCTATGAAAATTTGTCTCTATACTCTCACCTTAGTAGGATATCAGGTTTCAACTGTGGCTCACTGGTGGAAGTGATTAATTTACAATAATTTTTCCAGTTACCAGATACCTTCTATACCATATAAAATGTATTCCATAAGAAATGCAAATATACAGAAAGGGGGACAAAACCCCATAATATGTCTCCCATGTAAGGTTCCTCGGTGTAAAAAAAGAAAAAAAAATATATATATATTGTATATATATATATATATATATATATATATATATATATATATATATATATATATATATATATATATATATATATATATATAGCGCCTAGGATTCTTCTCTTGTGAACATCTTTAACCAAGACACTGTATATGATGGCAATTATTTTTGACTGAAAAGTGAAGGAAGAAGAGAGAAGAAAGAGAAAAAAAAAACAGTAATTTCAGCATTCCATACCTAAAGGTCTTGAATCCATGTTGATCAGTGAATATGTCGCTTCATAATCACTTAAGCGTCAAGTTTCAAAGAGAGCTTTCTATACTCTGTTCTCCTGCAAACTGCCTTACAGGAAAAATAATAGAGACCCGGTATTACCTAACATTTTCAAGGATGAAAAAAAAAATAAAAAGACCATTAATAAAAACAAAAATAATATTTATCTCTCTATATATAACTGTCTGTCTCTGTCTCTCTCTCTCTCTCTCTCTCTCTCTCTCTCTCTCTGTATATATATATATATATATATATATATATATATATATATATATATATATATATATATATATATATATATATATATATTATATATATGATTACAATTAGGCCAACGCAAACATATACATACTGTATATTCGCGTTTGTGTGTAGCAGAGAAATATGCTCTTAATATAGATCACATAGACGTAATCTGTAATGGATCTGCTTGTCATAGACATGGTAATCGATTTTATATGTAGTGCACAGAAAGAGAGAAACATGTGTTTCCTTTTAACAATCCAAACGATTTTGTAATATATCTGACATAATCCTACACGTCTTGTGTGATAATTTTAAATATATTCTTCCCCATCCCTTTATTTTCCTCTCGTATAAGGTGTGGTTAATAACCCTATCGTTGATATCAGACTTTTGATCTTAGAGGTGTAAAATTGTAATATTGAGCTTCTAAACTCAACACAAGCTAATTCAAATTTTGCCAATTTACCGTGTGCAAGAATGCAAATCGGCAAAAGTAGATGTAGCTGTATTTCAATTCCAACATATCCTGAAGAACTTGACTAGACATTCATTATCTTATAACAATACCTAACAATTAATGAACAAGCAGATAATATATCAATATCCATTCTTCTGACGATTTAAAAAAAATAAGTGCTGCGCATCCGCGGTGGCTGAGAAATCCGTGTCCACACTACACGATGCGGTGTGTTTACATCCGGGACATTACTAATCCCAGGCTCGTGTACGGGACTGGGAAGATCCCTCAGCGTCGTGCAGCTACCTTCACGGCACAAGAAGCATCGGGATCATTATCGTCTTTGCTGTCGCCTTGACTAGGAATATCGGTCTAGCTCTGACCCACCACCACAACCCTACAAAGGCCCGGAAGCCAAACTGGTACCATGGAAGTTACTTATATAGCCTCATTAGAATAATATGGTGGGGTTTTATTACATCAACTCCCCATTAGCTTTCTGTGGGAATGATTTAGAAACTGCCAATGGACACTCGGTGGGAACTATTTAGAGATTCAAACCAGATATCTGTTTACCGGGATGGGAATGAAGCTCCACGGCACTACATCAAACGACCCACCAGAAATATCTAACCAGAATCCAGACTGGCTCTATGGACGTTTGTGAAATGAGTGACCATCATGGCATTGTCTAAATGGTGGCCACTAATTAATGCAAATTAAATTATTTCAGGATTTTATATCATGCCTATAAAATATTATTGTGTTTATATGCATATAAGTTTCTGAGAGAGCGAGAATAGGACATGATCTCTATAGAAGAAAACCAATGGCATGATTAAATATAAACCAAACTATATGTTGCAATTATGCCATGAAGAATTATCATTTAATTGGACAGACTGATACTTTAAAATACTCAAGATCCATCTTTCATGTAGTGAATAAATTCAACTATTGTAACCCATTGATTTATTATGTATAGAAAGAACGGAGAAATATGTGTATGGCACTCCAGGTTTTAGAATTATGGTTTGGATAAGAATGATATAGTGAGAGTGATCTACAGCAGGGAATCGAGTTAGTTTTTATGGATATCACATCACCATATTTATCATAGCTGAATCTAACGTTATAAGAGGGAGGCTGCTGTCTTCTCCTATGTTGGAGATGAAATATAGTTAGTATGAATATCATATAACTGGAAAATATACCATAATGTGCGGCGAAAGGACTTTTTCGCTTGATCATATTATCTTCCCAAGA
>BOPN01001327.1:83624-88624 GCA_017312705.2 Penaeus japonicus
GAAACTTCAAGGCGAGCGATCGGCGTAGCCTGACCTTAGCTTCTAGCAGTTAAATTGCTGTGATTGGGCATTAGAAAATACCAGGTTATTGAAATGGTAGCACATAGGTGGCCCTCCATGGCCATGATCTATATCTTCAGGAAAGTCTAAAAATGCTGCATTTTTTTGCAAATTGCAAATGCTTCTTAATCTCCCAGAAAATATTTAATTCTCAAAGTTATCAAAGAAGAAAAACCTGCTAATAATTTTGATATCTACTTTTTTAATCATTTGTTTACAGTTTACAAAGTGCAAATGTAATCAGCAATGACGTTATCACCGGAATTAACACTGTTCTAATGTTTATCATAGGTGAAAAAGTCATGGTTACTGTAAGACCTCTGCCACAAAAATTATGTAAATATGTTCAAAATATATGCACTTCAGGTAATACCGTTTTGTATTGAAAAGGCCATGTCACTCTCGTCGTACAAAAATGAAGTGGGTGTTTATTTACAAGATTAAGGCTATTGTAATATTCAATTCGTATTATGAGGTAAGAGATAACATTGTGAAATATGCGTGTGTGCGTGTGCGTGTGCGTGTGTGTGTGTGTGTGTGTGTGTGTTGAAATACGGCGAGCAAGAGGTTTAGATAAAATATTAAAAGCTTAAGCCTATGTCGCTCCACATATTCAACTCTAACCGGAACGTTTGTTACCAGTTGTTTAGTAATTGGTCTTCGAACCGTAAAGTCTGGGAATTGCTTCAACGTTCTCATGTTACGGAAATCTCCGTTGCATCAAATGCATTGCATCAAATGGTGGCCTCTTTCCGCTTCGTTAGCATCTACACAGTATAATACTTGGCAGTCATATAGTAAGATTCGATTTTTCTTTTCATAATTTCAGCAGTGAGACACAATAAAGAAAGAAAGGGCATTAGAAAAGAGTGGAACGATTTCACAAGGAAATCATCTGAGCGAAAAGATAGAATAAGGCACCTAATAGAGAACAATTATAAGTGAACAAAACATGATAAAAAGAATAGACACGTTCCAGACGAGTATGTGTTTCCTGAGTTCGACTGCGAGCAACTGAATTCAAAGAAAAGGGAAAAAGGGCCTCTGACATGCCTCCGGGGACAATTACCTCGTAAATGAGGTCCTTCCGGCTTTGTAGACACGCTGTTTTTGGTTCTCGCAAAGGAAATATACTCTAATTTCTGATAGTTTCTATAAGATCTCTATTATTATCTGTGTAACGACTATCCGTATAATCATTGATATAATCAATGTCGGATACATTAGTAGTAACAATCGGGCCAATGTTTTTATGATCTTCATTGTAACAATTTTCAGTATTGTCACCATCGTCATCCATTACTGTCATCGCCATCATCATCATCGGTGTCATCATTGAATAACACGATTAACACCTATGATTATTAGCGCTACCTATAATGATAAACTAGGTTTGCGAAAGTGCCAAACTGTCTTGTCTTAAATCTTCATGATCCAGTTTCGCTTTCTTACTAGCTAGCAATTGACACCTGCTCATTATTGTTTGGATATTTGTCATGGAAATGTTGCTTTTAAGAAAACTATTATGAGTATTATCAAAATGATGCCAAGATCTATGGCTTCTTCCCTTAAATGATTTAAGGTCAAATGATTTATGTACAAGTCTTAGAGTGGAAATAAGCTATACTGAAGTGCTGTAGGAGAAAGTTACATAATCATGTCTTCATGATTCTTATGATTCTTACGAAGGGGACTCCTCACAATTGACAGTCTGCAGTGAAATATAAGGGATTTATAGGGAAATCACTTACAACTGACCTTAATAATTTAATTGTCATTGAAGAGGGAAATGTACATTTGAAATATCCATAATATATGGATTGTTATCATTATTTTCATTGAGAGATATTTGTAGCAAAATAATCACTGTGAAATTACAAACACATATAATACATATGTATATATTTATATGTATATTCATATGTACACATACAAACACAATATATATATGTATATATATATATATATATATATATATATATATATATATATATATATATATATATATATATATATGTGTGTGTGTGTGTGTGTGTATGTGTATGTGTGTATGTGTGCACGTGTGTGTATATACATATATATATACATATATATATATATATACAGATACATATACATATATATACGTATACATATACATACACACACACACACACACACACACACACATATATATATATATATATATATATATATATATATACATATGTATGTATATATATAATATATATATAATGTATATATATATATACATAAATATATATATATATATAATATATATATATATATATATATATATATATATATATATATATATATATGTATATACATATATATACATATAAATATACACATATATATATATATATATATATATATATATATATATATATATATATATATATAATGTATACACACACACACACACACACACACACACACACACATATATATATATATTTATATATACATATATATACATATGAATATATATATACAAACACACACATACTCACACACACACACACACACACACAAACACACACACACACACAAACATATATATATATATATATATATATATATATATATATATATATATATATATATATATATGTGTGTGTGTGGGGGGGGGGGGGGTATATATATATATATATAAATATATATATATATACCTATACATATACTTATGCATATATATGTACATATACATATACTTATACATATATACATATAAATATATATATACTTACATATATACATACATATGTATGTATGTATGTATATACATACATATACTTATATATATATATATTATATATATATATACAAATTTTTTACCTCCCCGACCGGGACTCGAACCCAAGCCATAAGATTGACAGTTGCGGCGGTGAAACCGCTCGACTACACGACCCACAAAAGAGTTTTCCAACCGGACGCCTTAAGAGACGTCATGGAACTTACCTATATGCTCTTAGCAGAGGAGTGATAGCAAATTTTTATGAACAACTCCCGTGGGCACTCGACAGCAACGGAATCACAAATTCAAGTCCTAAATCAGGTTACCAAGGTTATATGTATGTGAGAAGATGGTAGAATGCAATAACGCATTTTTAATATGTACAAATTTTTTACCTCCTTGACCGGGACTCGAACCCGCGCTGTAAGATTGACAGCTGCAGCGGTGAGACCACTCGGCTACACGACCCGCAAAAGAGTTGTCCAACCAGACGCCTTAAGAGATGTCATGGAACTTACCTATATGCTCTTAGCAGATCAGTGATAGCGAATTTTTACGAACAACTCCCGTGGGCACTTGGCAGCAACGGAATAAAAAATTCAAATCCCAAATCAGGTTACTGAGGTTATATGTATGTGAGAAGATGGTAAAATGCAGTAACGCATTTTTAATATATAAAAATCTTTTACCTCCCTGACCGGGACTCAAACCTGCGCCATAAGATTGACAGGTGCGGCGGTGAGACCGCTCGACTACACGACCCGCAAAAGAGTTGTCCAACCAGACGCCTTAAGGAGGAGTGTCATTTTTACGTGCACTCTCGGACATTTTCCCTTCCTGCGGCCGTACTTTTTCGTGTAGATCAATGACTTTTTTACAGCTTATACATTCCCTTAAGTTGCACCTCTGATTTAATTTTCATAGAAATCGATGTATTACTTTCTTTCAAAAATATTTTTTTCGAAGATTTTCACCTATGGCAAAAAAAAAATAATTCATATTCGTGAAAAACTATTCAAAGTAGAAGGATTTTCTTTGGATGAGAGTTACAAGACACTTAAAGGAAGAAGACTGCATATAGGCATTTGCATATCACAAATAATAAGTTCACAAAATAAAAGTAAATCAAGCTTTTTTTTTTTTTTTTTTTGTTTGGTAAAAATTACCGAAAAAAAAAGTAGATCCTACGAGCTTCGAAATAAATTAATTTGAATATGCAGTTTTGAAGAAATCTCCTTTCTGAGTATTTTGACGCAAGAAATGCTAAAATCGGAGTAATAGAAGTTGAGATATATAAATTTAACCCTTGAAAATTTAGTTTCGAGAAAAACGCATTTTAATGTTTAGGTTACAATATACAGTAGAGTAATGCTTTTTTACCACAATATAACTATGCCTCGTTCCGTTCCTTACACATGATGATGCTGAAGAGGTCATATCTTCAAGGAGGGTCATTCAGGTCACCTCAGGTCACTTTTACCGGGAAGGAATGTCATGTCCCCGATATTGCATTTGGCGGCCGGTCCCCCTTTTTCTTTTCTAATACAATATAGGCATGCACATGTATTAGAAAAGACAAAATATTAGTCCCCCAGAGGGGAGGGTGTCATTGGATGCCACCCAACTCATTGTAGCCGGGTTAGGCCTATGCATCAAAGCCCCCTGGGTGATAATCTTCTGACTCGGACGGCTTTTTCGTAAGTCTCTTGTGTTTTGTTTGGTATCGGAATCGGGAGTAAAGGGAGAAGAGGTTTGGCGTGGAGATACCCTCTTTTTATCCACGTGTTCCGGGCCAGCTGGGGGGGGGGGGGTGAGGCACTGGGACAGCCTGTGACGTGCTTGACTGAGGTTTCACCTCGTCACTTTTCTCCTTTCTATATATATATATGAGGTAACTAAAACCTTCTTCGGTGTAGAAAACAGAAACAATCAGTCAAAAACTTCGTTATTAACATTTGGAACCAAACGTTTCGAGCGCTCATACACTCATCTTCAATGGACTTAACTGTAAAAAAAGGATTTAAAATTATCCTTCAATAATATATACAGAGTATAACATATTTACATGTTAATAGTGGTTATTACCATAGTATTCCATTATCCCACTTTCTCTTTTTCGCATTCTGATAGGATTTTGTTTGTCTCGGAACGCCCAGACGCTCCACTGCCTCGTTGAGGTCTAGACTTGGACGTTAAGCTC
>BOPN01001327.1:101124-103624 GCA_017312705.2 Penaeus japonicus
CTCATTACTCATAGTACAATAATATAACACAATGATCCTGAATCTGCGAACGTCATGCACATTATGACGCCCATCGCCAGGCCAAAGCTCCTGCGTCATGTATGTCATGACACCCGTATGCAGTGGGTTAGCAGCCGCAACCCTATTGAAGAAATTTAACTTTATCAGTGCTAACAAACTTCAATATTTATATGGGAATTATATTTATTATAATGAAAACTAGATTCTCAGGCTCCCGCAATGTGTATATACAAACATTATTCTTGTAAAGGAAACTTTTAAAGGGAGCTTTTCTGTAAAACAGCAAACGGATCCCAGGTCATATCCTCTGGAATTCTTAAAAAAAGAAAAAAGAAAACAAAAGAAAAAGAAAAAGATTCTCAGTAGCAACTTGGTTGACGTGCATACCCTACCTATGCCTAAGTTATGTCTATGATGTAAACAACAATATAAACCAAGGTAGTTAGAAACAGGTAATGCCACGACTTACGATAGAATTTCTAGTTGGCAACTGACTCCGCTAAGCTCCGTCCCTTTAGCGTCATTATTAACAGGGTTTTAAACGTTTAACTTGTTAGCTCATCTGTTAAGCTGCTTTCCCCTCTATTTCCGATTGAATAAATCATATACCCACAGTTGGCTAAGAAGGGGGCCGAACTAAATGACGTCACATAAGCTAGGACTATATGGAGAATTATTTATATATTTCACTCGGTTTCACCATGAGTATCAAAGAAAAACAAAGATTTACTTCGTGATAGAAATAATAACAGTAAAGAATGCATCGATGAATCAGGCGACTTTTTTCTTCTAAAGAACCTCCTTGGACTGGAAACAATAGTTGTGTTAGTTCTAAGTGTATTTGTTATTTTCTACAGCAAAGCACACGAGAATTGACACGAAAAAATAAAACGATAATAAGAAAGAACAGTGAAATTCGAGGACAGACCATCTCGCATAGAATGGTAGCATGATATAAAAAAGCCATATCTTCTTGGCATCTGGCATATGCCTACTGCTGATTCTGTATGCGGAAATGCCAGAAACAATCAATCTTTAACACATATAGTAATTTCTATACAAATAACATAGACTCTGGTTTGGCAATCCTTTTAAGTGGTCTAGTTCTGTTCTCTATGTCTGCGGGATAATATTATTTCTCCTTTTTTTAGTCACACACACACACTATCTCTGTTCTCTATGTCTGCCGGATAATATAATTATTTCTCCTTTTTTTTAAATTAGAATCATTCTTTGATTTAGTCAAACACTCTCTTTCTCTCTCTCTCTCTCTCTCTCTCTCTCTCTCTCTCTCTCTCTCTCTCACTCTCGCACTCTCTCTCTCTCTCTCTCTCTCTCTCTCTCTCTCTCTCTCTCTCTCTCTCTCTCTCTCTCTCTCTCTCTCTCTCTCTCTCTCTCTCTCTCTCTCTCTCTCTCTCTCTCTCTCTCTCTCTCTCTCTCTCTCACACACACACACACACACACACACACACACACACACACTATTTCTGTTCTCTATGTCTGCCGGATAATTTAATTATTACTCCTTTTTTAACAGAATTATTCTTTGAATTAGTCAAACACACACATACACACCAAGTATAAAGAAAACAATCACTTTGGCATATAGATCGAGTCGAAGCAGCAGTCCACACCCGAGTTCATTGGTAAAGAGGAGAGTCTGGAAAGCTTTTGTTTGAAGGGTCACATGAGGCACAACAAAAGCACAGGACAAAGCCTTCATTCACGTGCGTGCGGTAATCCAAAGAGTGACTGTGATAGCGTTGATTGCCTCAAGGGGAGTTGTATACACTGGGAAGTGAAGTTTGCGTGTGTGTGTGTGTGTGTGTGTGTGTGTGTGTGTGTGTGTGTGTGTGTGTGTGTGTGTGTGTGTGTGTGTGTGTGTGTGTGTGTGTGTGTGTGTGTGTGTGTGTGTTTGACTAAATCAAATAATGATTCTAATTTTAAAAAATAATAATAATAAAAAATAATAATATCTGACAGACATAGAGAACAGAACTAGTGTATGTGTGTGTGTGCGTGTGTAGACAAAGAGAGAGAGAGAGAGAAAGAGAATGATATACGAGCACATATAAAAAAATCCTCTTTACCCTTTTACAAATAGGAGAGTCTATTGAAAGGGGGCTGTTCGCCGCATTTGCAAATCTACGGAAGCATACCGACTGAGAGTTGTTCAGCGGGCTTCTCCGTCAAGGGCACCAACTAGACCCTGGTTGAAGACCTCTTGTGGTCCTTCAGTATGCCACAGTATCCACGTGTGACGCACTTTTTTGAAAGGCTCTCCACCTCTTTGGGTTTTGAGATCTTTCAGTCAGGGACGCCATCTCGACAGAAATGTTTCATATCGTTCCTATCCAAATAGGATTGGATTTTATCTGCTCTCAGGATCGACCACTTGTCCTTCGTCATCCATACGAAACTCTTCTGAGGATGGTGTAAGCAGCTGGCGCTTGTCTTGCTTGTTTAGTAAGAAATAAAC
>BOPN01001327.1:126124-127178 GCA_017312705.2 Penaeus japonicus
CCTTCTGGAAGGAGACTACTCTGCAAGAAAGCAAGTACATCATCTGGCCTCATGATCCTGCTTTCTTCCCCGAGTTCCTGAAGAAACTGAATTCCCTCTCTCCTTCCATTCGTGTCAAGGTGGAATGGGAGGCCGACGACCAGCTCCCCTTCTTGGACGCCTTAATTCATCGCTCTGGTAACTCTTCCTCTTTTTTCAGTGTATAGAAAACTTCGTTTATAAGACATTCCAATCAATAAAAAAATAGTGTATACACTACTTACTTTTATGGTTGATAATGCACACGAAGGTATCATCAACTCAAGAACTTCATCAAGCTAATCCTATCGGCTGCTCGGATTGGGGTTCTCGAAATTGGACTGTTGATGATAACGATGATAATAATAATGATTATTATAATCATAATAATATCTATAATAATGAAAATAAGAACAATAACATCAAGAACAAAAACAACGACTAGAATTATAATATGAAGACAAGTCATTATAACTTTAAACCTACATTACCACCCATAGCCATCAAAGGTTTTACGTATATAGGTGATTATATTATAATAATGATAATATTAGTAAGATACTAAGATCTATAATAATAATCATATCAGTATAATAGTATGAGCAATAATAAAGATCACACACACACAGAAAGAGAATTAAGACGAAATATCGAGGCTTTATTTTCAGGTGGCACCATCTGTGTTGCAAGATGCAGAAAGGACGGAGGGAAGCAAGCGGAGCGAGGGGACGAGAAGGGAGGAGGGGGAGGAGAGGGGAAGACTCGGTCGTGGGGAAGTGGCTGAGAAATGTGTCATCCGGCGAGGGGACGGTTGGCGAGGCTGACGGACGATGATGATGAGGAAGCGGGGCGATTAAAGGGAAGATAAAGGAGGGAGACAGAAGGAGTCGGAGGAGACGGACTCGAGCGGCGATTCTCGGAGGAGGAAGAATTATGAACCATATCAATTTATACTTATACACATACACAATCACACACACATACACACCTGTCTGTCTGTATGTGTGTGTGTATGTATATGTATAAATATATATAT
>BOPN01001327.1:128385-130885 GCA_017312705.2 Penaeus japonicus
TATATATGTATATATATAATTATATATATACATACACACACATACATACGGACAGGTGTGTGTGTGTGAGTGTGTGTGTTGTGTGTGCGAATCTTTGCTGTCCTTAGGTATGAGCCCTAGAGTGCAGTACTAAACAAACTAGGCTACACACCTCGACAAAAGGATTATTCAACTAGGATCTTACTAGCTCCATAGAGTAGTGACAACGAGGTTTTAAGAAAATCTCTGCGGCCAGTCGGTAGCATTGACTCAGAAATTCACTGACGAAATTAGATGTAAGATAAAGGAATAAAGCAATTGCGCATTGATGAACAGGATTCGAGCCCGTTAGTGCGCAATTGCATTATTCCACACACACACACACACACACACACACACACACACACACACACACACACACACACACACACACACACACACACACACACACACACACACTAATAGATAATAAAACTAAAATGGTCTTTGCATGTTGTTTCGACTTTGACATGTTGATATCAACATTTCTGAAAAAGAGATACAACGAGAAGTAAACAAACATACAAGAATGTCAAACTTTAAGTGACCTTCGCCAATGCTATTGTTCATTAGGAGTTTATTCATAATCATACAATCGGTACAATCATTATCGCTTTCGATAACACGGTTTACTTCAATTACTCAATGCATGATCTGCTATTGGATCTGCTCGAGACACGCAGGCAAACACACACACTAACTAAAAAAACATGTAAAAGACTGGAAACAACCTCACTGACATTGACAAGCACGGATATTTACAGGCAACAAACACGTAGTACATGTAACTCAGACAGCAAGCAGTTGCAAACACTCATTCTTCTCGTGCGCCAGACGCGACTGCAACAGGCGCTTTAGAAAACCAAGAGTAGTTTACACATTCTCAAACAAATCAAATAAAACCTTACAAAATCAGCATCTACAAACGTAGCCACATACATCCTACCCCCCCCCCCCCCCCTTCCCCTTGCAAACAATCCGAGATGCGTGCTATGCTCATTAAGAGAGACGCTGGAGAATAAAGAGCAGCTATAGTAAATAGTATTATTAATATATACACAAATTATAACAACAACATTAATAATGAAACAGCATGAGGTAAGCAAAGGCACGGCGAGCTGGCTTTTTTTTTGCGTCTTAATTACCGGGGGGGGGGGGGCATTGAGGCTGTTTGATTGGCTCACAAGGGACTTTGTGGCTCGGGGCTTTATTACGGTCGTAGCAGGGATAATTGAGGTAATTAAAACAGAGACATAAATTAAGGCTTATCCAGGACGAAAGATTAATTATACAAATGAGATAGTTCTGAAATGATATGAGTAGCCTACTTCGTTTCATGATGCAGGCAAAATTGGTGGAAGTTACTGCACTATAATGAAGGAAACAGTTTACATTCATGACTTCCTTAAGAGACATCTTTGGAATACTAAACTCAATAGCTCAATTATTCATAGGATACCATTCCCGGATGTTGTTTCTTAATGTTTAACATCTGTAACATTTTGGGATAATTTTAGATCCCTCGTCAAAAAGCAAAAACATTTTTGCCAGCTGATGACTAATGTAGTTTACCTCAAAACGCGGTATTCTCATTCATCGATATCGTTTTTTTTTTTTTTTTTTTTTTTTTTTTTTTTTTTTTTTTTTTTAGCTTTTTATTTATTTATTTATTATTATTTTGTTGTTGTTGTTGTTGTCTTTTGTTCAGCAATTTTACGATTGCATTCAGTGTTAACCTTTTTTTCAGTGCATAACATATTCCTGAAGAAAAATCTTTGTACGAAGTAGTGTAATTACATTAGCTGGTTATGTATATCCAATGCAATTAAACTGCTGTCATTTATGTTAATTGACGTTTTAGGCATCGTCCAAGTGAGAGTATGGTTGCACAGATGGGTATATGAGATAAAATGTTTGTATAAATGTAAATGTGTAAAATGTATAACAATGTATGATGAATTAGCTAAGTGCCGAGACCGTTAGACACAGAAGATATAAATAAAAATCACAATAATTTCGCTTTTCGGTATTTGTCAAAGGCGGCCATGAATTCGACGTAGTGTAAAACTTTCCAAATGAAATAACGGCATGATAATGGATATATTGCAAAGCGTGCAATTGTATTATTGTATTGCCCTGGCTTCGCTCTCTCTCTCTCTCCTCTCTCTCTCTCTCTCTCTCTCTCTCTCTCTCTCTCTCTCTCTCTCTCTCTCTCTCATATTTCCCCAGACCCAGAAGGGAACCGGTATCTAATGCTGAGAAACTGCAAACACACCGAAGGCATTTTTCGTATAGATTTGTCCTTATTCCGTAAAATGTTTCTTGGCCTCTACTGCTGCTCCTCGTCTTTCTTCCTTTTCCTTGAATTTTTATCCGGGAAACTTTTGCTAATTGGACCGTGAACGTCAAAAGTTTATAGGGATATTTTTTCCCGTTATTTCGGAGAATCCAACGAGATATTCCATTGAACTAGTATGATTTT
>BOPN01001327.1:140885-148385 GCA_017312705.2 Penaeus japonicus
AATCTTCACCCTTTTTATTATCTAAGAAAATATAAGGTAGGATAAAATAATGTATTTAAACTCATTTATTCTAATTGTGCTTCAGTTACGTATCATCATTAAAATAATCACATGAGGTGATGATTAAAACTCACTGGGTTTTAGTTCATTTGGTAACTTACATTTTGCCCTTCTATCTTCCGTACAAAAGTCCAAGGATCTATTATGTAATTGTTCAAGATTTTCCCCACACTTCATTCTATTCTTGGGTATTTTCTATTTTATCATAGAATTTCCATGGTCACCAGAATCATCACTGTCATATCCTATGGTGGTGATTTTAAAGCTCTTGTGTTAGAAAGTCGTTCACTGCTGCTACAGCTCCGGCTGGTGATGCTGAGGGTGTTTTTATTGTAGCCGGTGGTGCACTAATGGCTGTTACACCTGTTGCTGGTGTTAATTGCTGTTATTACTGGTGTTGCTGCCGGAGAGGAAGATCTAGGGTGTTGGTATTGGTGCTGATGTCGCCAGAGCCAGGATCGGCATTCCCGGTGCGTGATCTTAATATTATTTTCCTCTGTAGTTAGATAAGTACTTATATATACATATATGTGTATATAAATATGTATATGTACATATTCACACACACACACACATGTATGTATATAGATCGGTATATATAGTTTATAAATTAAAATTTTTAGTATTAATCAATATATAAATCCAGTAGCACATGAATATTAGATCTTACCTATATTACTCAAACATATTTATATACAAAGAGTGTGTAATATTTTCTCTCTAAACTCTCTTCATACATTTTCTAATATATAATTAATTTCTTTACAGGTGATATTGATTAATCTCGTGATCGATACATCATGCCCCAACAGTAAACCTTAGCATACCCGCAAAAGGAATATTCCACAGGACACTAAGACTCTTGTTGTCAATGAGCAGAATTTTGGCATCCTGAAATTAAAATTCAGGTGCTTACACCATTCCGGAGGCACATTGCAATATAGGCCTGGAAAGTGTTCCAGTATTATCAGTGCATGTCCTGCATGATTGCTGAGTGAAGAAAATGATACATTCTTCCTATGAAATTGTAGGAAATGAAGCAGGTAGAACAAGGTGCTGCATTGCAGGCTACAGGCCATGTCGTTAGAAACGAATTTATCCACCACAGGATTTAACATTTTTTTGGTATTCCAACGTTTATGTTAATAAGGTTTATCAACTCAAAAGTACTTGCAGTTCTTATATTACTTTACCTATGTTCTTTATCATAGTTAAAGGCACATAGATCTAACTCCTGCACTGTATACTATAATTAAAGTAATATATTGCATTACAGTTAGAAAATTTTAACTTTTATTTTTCCCTCCAAGAAGATTATTATATATATATATATATATATACATATATATATTTTTTTTTCTTTTTTTACAATATTTTCAGATTTTTTTCTTTTTTTTTTAATGTCTTGGTTTATTTCCTTACAGACTGTCAATGTGTTTGCAAAGCTTTTTCAGTTGTTTGTATGTACACTGCCCTCTAAAGGTTAGATTAAATACACATTCTAAATGTAGTTTTTTAAAACTGAAAATACAGCATTTGTTATACTCTATATAAAAACTTTAACTGAACTATTTCCTGTACATTTTACAAAGTCTGCCTTAAATTGCACCTAAAAGTCATATGTGATATATATCACTAAATATTTACAGCTATATTATTTCACTAACTGAAGCGAGAAAAATATCACATATCAAAAAAAGAACTAAGTACTGTCTATACGTTATTTTATATGGCCGATCTGATATAGTGTGCACGCGAAAATATAGCTACTAAATGGCCATAAGTATCCTTGTCACTCGAATGTATATTTGAAAAAAAAAAAAAAAAAAAAAAAAAAAAAAAAAAAAAAAAAAAAAAAAAAAAAAATATATATATATATATATATATATATATATATATGTGTGTGTGTGTGTGTGTGTGTGTGTGTGTAAAGAGAGCATTGCACATCTTAGATTACATTGGAAGACATGATGTTTACACGTAAAACATAAATATCTAAGTTCTGATACTAATAATGCACTGACTAGAAACAGATTAATGTAAAACTGATTTAAATGAAAATAAATAGCACCGGAACATTGCAAAACTAAATGTCTTTTATTACATTAAGACCCCGAATAAAAAAATCCTTGCGCAGCATATCTGTAGTTATAAATGTATATATGCTATATACCAGTTATAAAGCTGACTAGAACGCAGAGGCATGTAAAACTTTTATGAAATTAATGAGACTTAACAATAGCACCAAATCGGTTTCATCCAATACAAAGCAAATTTATATATATATATATATATATATATATATATATATATATATACATATATATATATATATATATATATATATATATATATATATATATATATATATATATATATATATATATATATATATATATATATATATATATATATATATATATATATATATATAATATTTGCTCTAGCTAATGAAAGTATTTACACCTCACTTTGATACATATGTCACTCAAAGTGCTCAATTTCTTTGAATATTCTTTATAGCACATTAGCAATAACCTCTAAGGCAACTACTCCACCTCTTATGTAAGTTTGTATCATGTTCACTTTAGATACAATTTTTTGTTCTAGACCTCTTACTAGTTCCTATAACAGAAATTTCTGTATCATCTAATCCCTGAGACAGTTCTTTCGCCAGGACTTTCTTTGTACGTACTTACTGCAGAATCATCTACTCTCTTCCGGTAGTAGTCATGGGCTATGTTAAATTCCCGGGAATCTTATCATTACATGAATGGATTCTGTGACGGGAGTATATTAGATGACCCTGGCAACAGTTGAGATGGCCCTCTCACTAACAATATTGTTTCTAGGTCAGTGGTCGGCAACTTTTTGAAAACAGCGTTCAAGGGCCGTATAGATTTCTAATTTTCAATCCCTTCGCGTGTCAGCTGTGAATTCTGGTCTGTTGTACTTAACTTTAGAATAAGTGATATTACAATACGTAAACAAACATATATTTTGAAATTAAACAATCCTCCTTCACGATACAAAGTAGTGGACCCACTACTGATCCTCGCCATCGTTATCAACACTATCGCTTACTTATATGCTCGTGGCGTGCCATAGGCAACCTCCTTCATGTGCCACATTTGACACGCGTGACAAGGTTCCCGATCTCTTCATATGATAACTTGAGATTTTTGTTTGCATATTTAGTACTTTCTTTGAGAAACTTCATAAAAAAACAACCATCATTCCCAGGTATAACTTTCTTCATATCCTAATTGGTCCAATCAATACCTCAGCTTATTTGGCATACTTCTGTTATTATTATCGTTATTATATATATATATTTTTTTTTCTTTTTTTTAATATTTATTTTTGACAGTAGACCGGAGATCAGTGAATATCTTGCTGATTTCACTTAATGATTGCGTGGCTCGGGAGTGTGCATTTACCTTCTTATTCCCAAGCACTGTTTTTCATTTAGGCTGATACTTTTGTGTCAAGCTTATTTACAATAACTGAATTCACTCTTGCAACATCTGTAATCATTGCCAAAGCCTCTTCATCGGTGAAATTTTGGCGTCTCCTCCTCTGTTCGGTGGTGATTTTTTTTTTTTTTTTTTTTTTTTTTTTTTTTTTTTTTTTTTTTTTTTTTTTTTTTTTTTTTTTTTTTTTTGTCACTGGATAGAACGTGGTCCGTGATAAGTAAGGTTTTCCTGGTCAGTCAGCATTCGTCTTGCCATCTGATGGCATACTATACTTCGCCATACTACGCTTGTTTGTTTACATTTTGTTTACGACATCGTATGATTTTTCAGATTATAAGAGCTTTACGACCTCGTAAGGACATCGTATTTAAAGAGAGCGTATCCTGCTACGCTATCTTAAACTGCGAGAGTTTTTCAGAACCCGACCCTAGGGTGTTCACGTTCTCCTTCGTCGCGATGTGTGTATCTTCTATTAATGTTATCATTGTTTATACAATTCCTCATGGAAGACTTTCACTCACTTCCAATCCATAGATGTTCCGCCTCATCTGTTGTGTACCACTATGGTATTGGAAATCCTATAGTGATAGGCGTCAACTTGATGTTTCACGTTCCGAAGCCATGTCATACATTTTTTTCGCACCTGTTGCAAGGATTGCTGTATTCGGCGCTGTTGGGGGATGTTTACGGGAGTCTTTCTTTCTGTTAATTGTCTGTTAACTGCCTTTAAGATGTCGCATTGCTCGTGTTGATTTTTTTTATAATTTTATTTTATTTTATTTATTTATTTATTTATTATTATTATTTTTTTTTTTACAGGAAACCTGTGATATTGATGCTTCTCAAAGAAATACATTTTTTATTTCTTATCACGAATTTCCGGGCTGCAAATTCTCAAAGTATAAAGCCCGTATATATATATATATATAAATATATATATATATGAATATATGTACGTATGTAAGTATATATGTAACAATGCACACACACACACACACACACACACACACACACACACACACAGAAACACACGTATCCCACACATTTTTATAGCCTAGTCTTCACGCCAAGCAACAGCCTCTATTTTCACCAATGGAAATCCATATATATTTTTTTTCTTTCTTTCTTTTTTTATTTTTCTTTTGCTGTGGGTGGAGTGATAAATCGAGTCATATTTATTAGCAGGCTTGCTATATACTAAGAAACGCAGGCCATCGACACCGATGGATCGGAGTATCAAATGTATTCTGCTTTTCCTCACTCCGTTTACTGCATCAAGGCCTCTCTCATATTTACAGGATTATTTTAAATATAGGGAGACGGTATTATTGTTTTATTATAATTATTATCACCATTATTAATATGATGATGAATATTATTACTATTATTATTATTATTGCTGTTTTTATTCCCGGGATTAGAGAGAAACGACAATTTAAAATTTGAAAATTGTTCTGCAGTATATATCAAGTTCTTTTACTATTAGTATTTTTTTCTAGCTTGCAAGAACATTTGTCGATATTTTGCAGACTCTAGTAATGGTAGCGGGGATAGCTCCTGAGACCACCATCAGAATTTTTCAAGTTACAAGGAAGCGTTCAGTTCAGTTCAGAGAGATTTGCGAAGGCTTTCCTTCGCCCGGGCTATATGCACGAGGCGGCCCGGCCTCTGCCAGCTATAAGGGCTGACTCATCTGAAATGTTACCGCGATATATATACTTTCACCCCACCCGCTCTTTTTAAGGAGGGAAATAAATATGTCCATTTGATATCATTCTTCTGTCTTCCTACGAAGTATTAGAGAAAATTTGTAAAAAATAAATATAATAGAGCGACCCCCTGCCGCATCATTCAGTTTGTGTACATAGAACTAGTGTATGAACAAAGTCGTTTTATTCAGTAATATATCAGAAAAATCGCGAAAAGAATCAATTAATAAGTAGTTGGCATTATACCAGATGTCAGCACAGCTAACCACTCATCTCGCTCTCAGTTTCTCAGTTGAACACTTCGAGCAGGAAGGATTATATTGTTTCTCATGCGTCGCGTCACATGTGTGATAATCTGTACTTACGTTTTATGCAGTTTTTATTGGTGTAGTAATAGTGCTTGATAGTGACCATATCCAGGAGAACGAAATACCAAGCAAAGTGGGAAGTAAACCTTAAAAAATCTAGGGAAAAAGTTAGCTGAAAGTGGAACGAGAGGTTCTATCGCGTCGGGCAGTTGGGGACTTGGGGAGGAGCCCGCGGATCTGTGTAAACATTCCCCTCACCCATCTCCACCTCCTCCCACGCTCTCGACGCCTCACCACTACCTCCCATGGCACCATCACCACCACCGCCAACATTGTCAACCCCAGTGCAACCATCATCACCGCAGCCCTCCACGTCCACATCGAGCGAAGATTTATGTCTGTCTGCTCCCACCAGTTCACATCCAAAGAGGTTGATGTGGTCTCGCTCCACAAGCTATAGCATGAAGTATTCAAAATTCATTAGCGATGGTTGTTCTAGGTGCCTATAATTTCGTGTGCTCCATAAATGATGGTCGGGGACCCTACAAAGAGCCAGTCGTCAAAGAAGAATTATGCAACTACGTAAGCTAGCGTCTTGGCACAAGGTTGAGAAAACTGAAAAGGGATGCCAGTGAGTTCATCACTAGAAAGGCAGGGAAGAGAATGAGGAGAAATGCTGGCCAAGATGCCAACATGCATACTCACCGATGATCTCATTGACAGCCTTTCACATTATTACGGCAAAGCAGTTCGTGAAAATGTGAGAGCAGATGTGGACAAGATGAAAAAGCTATACGAACATCTTTTTTTTTCCATCTAAGCTCCACTAATGAGAAGAAGGCCCACCATTTTTGCCTGTTGGCTTCGATAACAGAGCCCTGGCGAATCAAGAATTTTTCAAGGAACAGGGAAGCTTTTCCTTATTTAGAGGCATACCGTTTCCGCGGAGGAATGTGAGCATTGAGACTAGAGATACGACATCGTCTTTCTTAATGAATGAAAAGTCTAATGGAAACACTGACTACTGGAACCACGATATATATATATATGTATGTATATATGTATATATATATATATATATATATATATATATATATATATATATATATATATATATATATATATATATATACTTTCGCCTCTCTTTAAAGAAATTCCCTCGCTCGTCTTAGTATTCACTTCAGTCTTTGGCTTACCTTCGCTAATAAGTTAGCTCTGTGGGGAAAAAGATCAAATAAATTAGGACATTTTGTCATTGAGGTAATGAGTCAATATTAGCCCATTAAGGACCGAGTGCATGAGAATTAATAACAATTTTCATATGCCTCAGATTTCCTGAACTTTTTTTTCCGGGATGAGGGGGACGGGAGGGACAGGGACGGGGAGGGAGAGGGAGGGAGAGAGAGAGAGAGAGAGAGAGAGAGAGAGAGAGAGAGAGAGAGAGAGAGAGAGAGAGAGAGAGAGAGGGGGGGGGGGAGGGAGGGAGGGAGAGGGAGATGGAGAGAGACAAATAGAGAGAGGAGAAAAAAGGAAGAAAGCCGGAAAGAGAAGAGAGAGGGGATCCATTTTCCTGCAGTATGAAATAGGCTCCACATCTTAATAGGTCCACCCCCCTCCATCCAACCACAAACCACTCCTCTTCCTCGATCCCCTCCCCCTTCCCCTACCCCCCACCAAGACTTTTAACAGCTACGACTATCGACACTTGCTCATTATCCTCGCACTACCAAACATGCACAGGGGTGAAGGCCTACACAGACTGTCAAAGAGCCTCAAAGGTATTCCAGGCTGCGCTTCCAGACGATGGTGCTGCATCTGTGGATGAATATCACGGGGAGATGATGCTCTTGCATACATCCGAGTAAATTGCCCTTACTTGTATCACATATCAGTTGGGAAACAAACCGTCCATTGCGCGGAAAATTCGGAATTTCAAAACAGCATCGC
>BOPN01001327.1:153385-155885 GCA_017312705.2 Penaeus japonicus
CTGTCTGGCCCTCCAATTCACCACGAAAACTGTCTGGCCTTCCAATGCACTGCGATAAACAGCTGTCTTGCCCTTCAATGCACTGTGAAAAACAGCTATCTGGCGCTTCAAAATGCTGCGAAAAACAGTTGTCTGGCCCCCCAATGCTTTGCGCAAAACAACTGTCTGGCCCCCAAACGCATTGCGAAAAACAGCTGTCTTGCACTTCAATGTACTGCTGAGAACAGCTGTCCGATAGTAGCAGGTCCCAGAGGTTCCTCCTCTACAGTGACCGTTACTGAATGATAAGGTTTAATTGATTACATATACTGCGTGTGGTATTACATCATGTTCACACTGCCTTGAACAATAAAAACGTACAGAGAATAATATCAATACTCAAGTCTATAATGAACAAAGAATAGTTAACAGATGAAGATGGAAAAAATATATAGCTTCATGAGAATAAAATTTTGATTATAATTGCCCAGACTTTGGTTATGGATAAGTCTAAAACGGAGTGGTATGTAAAAAATTGGTTTAGTCTACCTACCGAGATCAGGAAGAACTTCATAGGACTCTGACTGCAGTGCATCCAAGATACCATGACTTACAGCAGGGTCTATCAGCTGGGCCATGGCCTCCTCAGCAGGAGTCAGAGGTAGAGCAGTGGGTGGACCTCGCCCTGTAAATATCATTACTTCATTATTCTTAAGCCTAAAACTAGATACATATGAATAATGCTTTATCGTCCAAGTTTATATCATATAAATCAATTTACAAAACAATTTATATTTTCAGGAGTATTACAGCACAATACCTTTGTTTAAATAAGCTTTCTATGTGTTGTCAGCAACAAATAACAATCTTTACAAGAGTTTGGTATATTAGTGTTTTTTTCTGCACTGGACTATGCAAAATAGACCATTTGAAAGAAAATTACAAAATGAGTCTGTCAAATCAAAAAAAAATTGACCTATATCAGTCATAACTTTATTGTTTGTTGAATAAAACATCATCATAATTTTTTTAAAGACATTTTAAAAGGACTACACTTCATGGATATTTAGCATTATAAATCCTAAGTGTCAAATAAGGAAGCCCTTCAAGCTCTAATTTTGCAGAATATAGAGCTGATATGATGGCATTTTGTTACACTTTGCCGGGGCGACATGTTTTACATCCTCTTTTACACGCAATTCTCTATGTTTGTATATAAAACCCATGATATATAGAGGCAAATGTCAATATTAAAATAAACTGACTTATCCCCTACTTCAATCTTTACATCTGATAGCTCTTACATATATGTATAACTGTATCTGATTGTACCTATTGCTGTCAGAAGTCTTATTTTTCTAATGCTTAGTTTATTTATACTACTCTTAAAGTCAATATACCTAAGTCTGACTCCCTCGGGACTGAGAGCGTCTTCCCTGTCGCGTTCATGGCTGCTGTCATCGCCTCCCATGTCTTGCCCTCCGTTTGATGACACACGGTAGTAGTTAGAGGCCTCTCCATAAGGCCCTGGTGCTGTTGCACAGTTGCAATGAAAGCCAAAATCTTATCAATGCTAAAATTCAGCCTCATTTTCTTTGACACATGCAGAAGTTCTCGAAAACCGCGCTCTTCTGTCGTTTTCTATACGTGTTATGTGATTGGTCAAAGAAGCCTAAAGATCATGTAAGGGGGTCGCTGATTGGCGGAATCAATTTACCAGGCGACTTACCATCGCTTATTGAATCCCGTTTTACCTTGGCTGGTAAAGCCCTACATTCATATGTTATTGAATCCAGCCCCAGAATCCTACAACTAATTTTCTTGACCAATGATAAGAACAGGATTGCGAATACAGGAGAGTTAGACTAAGGTCGTTTTGGACGAAGGGAAGGGATTGGAGGATAACAAAAATAAGGCCAAGTAAGTACGTTCTCAGGTTAAATAAGTAGGATGGTAGTGGTACTTATTGTAATTTACAGGGGCTCGAATTACAAATCTCAATATTCAAAAAGGGGCAATAGAAATATTTATCACCGTAATTTCAATTACTATTCATTATCAATATTTGATAAATTCACAATTCAGCATTTACTATAAACACCTAAGCCCAATGGTTTGATGAGTCCTCCCAGTCCAGAGGAGAATGATGGTCGAGATAGAACGATAGGCATATAAGGCAACCTTGTGCTAATTTAAAAAATGAAATTAACAATTGTAATAATAGCTTAAGAAAAGCAGATATCTATGTATGGAAACAGAACGATGAGGCACTGCCTGATACCTGCATAGATTTAGCAATGTCCTTCCCTGCAAAACCAATCTACAGAACCATACAAGAAGTGTTATAAAACCTTATGGAGGAAGTGCTGCAATACTCCTCTCCGCTCAACCCCTCAATAGAGACTGATGATACTAACCTTTTCCTCGCCAAGCTCATAAAAAAAAAAAAAAAAAAAAAAAAAAAAAATGTAGGATAAAGCCAATGTCCGGGCTGTAACATAATCAGGGTGTGGGTGAGGGA
>BOPN01001327.1:165885-170885 GCA_017312705.2 Penaeus japonicus
AATTTCATTGTATATACTTTATACAATCACCATAAATTTGAAACTTCACCAAGCTAGTAAGCATAAACATTGTTAGAAGTAAATAACTTAAAACATTCATACATTTATTGTTGAAATATTCATTACCGACCGTATGAAATACTGACTGTGTCGTTAAGAGAAATCGTGCCATTGACATTCTATTTATATGAGAATGACAACATAGTGATTACCTTTCTATTTACAATCTCTAGTTCCATTTTAAAACGCCCTCACACAGCCAATTCTCTCTCTGTCTCTGTATATACAGTATATATATATATATATATATATATATATATATATATATATATATATATATATATATATATATATATATATATGTATACACACACACACACACACACACACACACACACACACATACATATATTAATAACACTGCCACTAAACATCCTTCTGTGACCTGCGTCAGCCCTTGTTCCTACGGTCATCCTTTCTATATATATTCTTGTCTAAATTTACTTCCTCTATTCATTTTTGGATTGCTGTCGCCTGAAGAGGAACTATCATGAAAAAGTTCGAAACGTCGCAAGTTTTTTGCTTAATATAACAATTATTCAATCTTGTAATTCCCTTTTACCCCCGTGTTGTTACCACTATTAACATGTAAATATGTTATATATTGTACATTATATTGAAGGATAATTGAAAATCCTTTTTTTTTACAATTAAACCCACTGAAGATGAGTGTATGAACACTCGAAACGTTTGGTTCCAATTTTAATAAAGAAGTTTTGAAGATCGTTTCTGTTTTTTGCTACACCGAAGAAAGTTTTACTTACCTCAAGGCTGGGAAAAAGGATGTTTCTTCTGGCAACACTGATCTTGAGATTTATTATCAACCTCCGCTTCCCAGTTGGAAGTTCTGCTGCTTATATTATCTGAAAAAGGTATGGTGATCAAGTGTTAAAAGTTTACAGAAATTATCAAAAATGAAAGTGAAAACAGTACAATATGACATAATATTTTTGAACGAATATCTAAATAATAAGCTTATCCCAAAAAAATTAAGATTTAGATTATGGAAACATAACAATAATAATAACAGAGCATGTAAGAACTTCCAATACAAACTCTTGGAGATTAAAATCAAGTCAAAATCTAGGGAATTTAATAAATATGAACGTAAACTTTTGGTTCTTGAAACTGAATTGAAACAATCCATTTCGTTTTTGGATTTCAATCACCTAAGATGTTGTACGGAAAGTCACAAATTAGTTTCTTTGAGGAATGTTCAGAGAACTCATGAAAAAAAAAATTTTACTTGGGCTTAAACAAACCTCATGAGTTTCTCGACCCCAACAAAGTTTTCTTTAACCATTCTGATGTCAATTTATCACATAACTTGAAATATTTACTGGCCAAAGGTCTGAAATTTGGTATGCCCCCTCTGAAAATTAAGTTCTCTCATTTCTTTTTATCTTTTGAAAATTACTTCGATCCCTATATCATCATAAGCCTGCTAATATTTTTCCTGAAACTGGAAATCATGTAAAATATGTCATAAAAAAAACTTTGCATTCTCTTTATATTATTCCTACCAAAAGGAAAAAAAAATGATGAGGGCATAACAGATTCACACCTTCGACTTCTAAAGGAATTAGCTGGAAATAGGGACGTTATCATCTCGAAACCTGATAAGGGGCAAGGTATTGTGTTATTGAATAAAGTAGATTATATTAAGAAAATTGAAGGTCTTCTGGATGATAAAACTAAGTTTATTAAATTAGATAACAAATGTGAATCTTTGATTATTAAAAATGAAGATAGACTAAATTCCTTACTTAGAAAACTTAAGAAAGAACACATTGATGACTCAACGTACGCCTCCCTTTTCACCTCAGGCTCTAGACCTGGTATTTTATATGGACTTCCAAAGATTCACAAAGCTAATGTCCCTTTGAGGCCTATCCTCTCTGCCAATGGAACTATAAATTATAATGTATCAAAAATTTTCATTCCTATTCTAAAAAGTCTCACTATTAATAGTTATACCATCCAGAATACTTTCACTTTTTTGAATGATTTGATGAATATTGATAATGCTGATGTTTAGCAGATTTGTTTAGCATTCCGATAGGTTTTTGTTTGCCTCTCGGAACGCCCAGATGCTCCATGGCCTCGTTGAGGTTTAGTCATGGCCGTCAGGCTCCTGTATTATTCATTGTTCTTCTTTGTATTTCTTGGTTAGTATTATCCCGTTACTTAATTTGTTTCATGGAGTATTCTTGTACCTTTATATTTAGCATTTGATGGTTTAAAGAAGTAATTTTCAAGTTTTAATAGACTTTTTGTTCAACCGACTTTTGTCACTCAGACGCTTGGGCCCTAGTCATACGTTTTCACCTATTGGTTTTATTATTTATATCAATTTCTGTCATATTTCTTAGTCAACACATATATATTTAAGTCATAGGAGTGCTTTAATGTTTTCATAAGAGATTTTATAACATTTGATTGTAATTTCAACTTTTACTATATAATTTTGTTGTTTAACGGATATTGTACGTACTTGTTGTTCTACCATTTTTGAAATTGTTTTCATTAAATCTTGAATAACCCATGTATAATCTGTTCTTGAAACATTATCCTGATTTCGATATAATAGTTGATCTCGTAACATTGCTTAATATAACAATTATTCAATCTTGTAACTCCCTTTTACCCCCGTGTTGTTACCACTATTAACATGTAAATATGTTATATATTTTTTACAGTTAAACCCACTGAAGATGAGTGTATGAACACTCGAAACGTTTGGTTCCAATTTTTAATAAATAAGTTTTGAAGATCGTTTCTGTCTTTTTGCTACACCGAAGAAAGTTTTACTTACCTCAAGGCTGGAAAAAAGGATGTTTCTTCTGGCAACACTGATCTTGAGATTCATTATCAACGTCCGCTTCCCAGTTGGAAGTTCTACTGCTTATATAAATATATATATATATATATATATATATATATATATATATATATATATATATATATATATATATATACATATATATATATGCATGAATATAAATGTGAATGTGTGTAAATATAATCATATACAGTACATATGTACATATATATATATATATATATATATATATATATATATATATATATATATATATATATATATATGTATTTATATATATATGTATTTATATATATATATATTTATATATCTATATTTATATATACATATATATACATATATACACACACATATATATACATATATACATACATACATACACACATATACTATATATACTGGAGGAAACACTTGGAGGTTGCCATCTTGGTTAGGCTTAGGGAACGGTGGTAGGCCACTCTAACACTCCTTCCAACTCCAGCTAGACACGGTCTACATAGTTAACCTGGTTAGGCTCCTCGAAGATAAGAGGTTGTTAGATATAGGTCTTAATCTGACAACACAGGCAGGATCTGGACCATTTGCCCTGACAGGAACGAGTAATGAGTTTAAACCATGGCTTCCACTGCAAAGATAAATATAAACTTAAGATTGAATGCCAACCTTGAGGGAGAAGCAAGAATTGAATAAACACTCATGTTTGGCAATGGTATATACTTCCTTAGAATCATCGACTCAAGAAATGGCTACATTATTTTGCGTAAGACTTTAAAAGATGCCGACGAAATAATGTCTCCTGCATTTCGCAAAAGAAATTGAGAACTCAGGTTTTGACCCCCAGATGCTCCTTGAGACCAAAGCAAAAATGACCATTGTAGTAAAGAAAGAGGACTTTACATCACAGCCACTCTAACGATGAAATCAAGGAAGAACTTACCAGACAAATGAAAATACAAATTGATGAAGTCTATAAGATGCCAACATGTGTTTATTAAGATAAGATTCCCTGTTATACAAACTGCTAAGAAGATCAAAGAGCAAGGACTTATCTTGTATAATTATAGTATAAACCCGGTCCAGATCGAAGAACGATTTACGAGAAAAATTCAATGTATGAAATGCTACGAATATGCCCATTTTAAGGAAATATGCAAAGAAGAATTCCGAGAAACGCAGCGAATGAACTAGACATAGGTTTACTGCATGCAAGAGCACCACAAATAAATGCCTGAACTGCGGAGGCGATCACCGACCTCTCTCTGGTAGCTGCTCAGTCAGAAGGAAGGAAATGTCCAAGATAGAAGAAAAGAAGCAAGAAAAACAAGTACAGAAAGAGAGTAGACTACTGAGTGAAGTGGTCAAAAACACAGCAAAGGCTACAGCAAAAGTTGAGAAAACCACCAAAGCCACAGCCGAAATAACAAAAATGGCAGTCAAAGAAACTCAACCTCCAATAATGCAACTGCCTAAGAATCTGGCTGTAAAGACACTGATTGCAATGCTGCATGCTCACCTGGCTGCTTTGCCGAATAAGCAAAGCTAGCCTTGGATCAAAACAACCTCCCAGAAATGGACCTTTCTAACAACGTGAACTCGGCAGGCATCCTAAGGGTTATGCTTCCAGCAGAACCTTCAGCCGCCCCAAAAGAAACACCTGAAGCAACAGAAGAAGAAATGCCTGAACTGCCTGTTCTTGAAGAAGAGATGCTGCCACTAGAAGAGCCCTCTGCACCAGTATTACAGTATGTAAGGGTGCCATCCCCTCAGAAGTGCAAGACCATTAAAAAGACTAGAGAAGCAAGAGGCAAAGCAGTAGGAGTCATCCTGTAAACAGCCGAAAAGAACATCGCGAATGGCAATATCAAGAATAGCAGGATGAAATACTCCTATAAGAATCAGAAGCTCAAATCTGATGATTGTGCCAGCATCATTGATAGGAAATTTAGGGAAGCCTCCCTAAATCTCGGTGGTGTGATCATTACCTATCTTGCCCCTGAAACCTACAGGAAGAGTAGAAACCGCTATGACAAGTCATAGAGGCATGAAGATGCACCTGCAGCGAAATATAAGTGAACCACACCATCACTGCAGTACAGCA
>BOPN01001327.1:190885-195885 GCA_017312705.2 Penaeus japonicus
CTTAGAAAAACAAGACAGTATCGTTGTATTCTTTAATATTTTTTTTTTCCAACGTTGAGAAAACGGTGACAATAGAATACCATGCACGGATAAACATGGATAAAGGTTCCACCAAAAATGCAGGCATTAAGGAAAATGGAGGACGCCCATGTTAATTCTGCTAGAATGATATGAATCATGCTGGGAAATTATGCATATCAAGCCAGCAGTAACAGCACGGATTTTCTTGATCCTGATATTTATTATACATTTAAGAAAAGGAACAAGTAAAGAAGTAGCAAAAATGTTAGTTATTGGTAGCCATGATACCAACTGTTGATAATAATAATAACAATGATAGTAATGCCAATAATAGTAATAGTGATAAAGATATTGCTAACGATAATAATGATGATGATGATTGTAATGATAAGGGTATTAGCAACATTGATGATAAAGATAAAAACGATAATAATAATATGATAATGACAATGTAAGTGATAATGAAACTATCAATGTTATTATTGATGAAAATACATTATTGTTAATATAACATTATTGTAATTATTATAATGCCATTATTTAATCTTTCATTATCGTTACTTCAACTACTGTTAATAACAATAACAACATAATTATACAAATAACAATAACAAAACTATAGCAAAATTAGTTCAAAAAATAATATATATAGCGTATAAATCTTATCTTTATTATAGTATCATACGGGACTATTTATGAGTGATGATGTGTAAAGTGTATAGCCCTTGCATCAAGTATGGGAGGGGCAAATTAATAAATTTTACCTTTCCATTGGTGCAACATTTCCTTTAAGTTTTATAGGACTACAGGAGCAATTCCACATGATGTAAAAATTCCAAAATGAAAATGATTATTTCACTTATGCTTGCTCATGTCAAGGTGTTATGCATAACACATCTGAATGTTTTATTTTATAGAATTGCGCTAGAATAGTTATTGGTACGCCTGCCAGTGTTGCTCCGGACGTAAGTTCAAACTTATCAGACCCAATCTGACCTTCTCTGAGAGAGAGAGAGAGAGAGGGGGGGGGGGGGGGAGAACAGAACGAGTGAGATAGAGGATAAAGAGAGAAAGAGAGAAATAGGGGGGGGGGGGAGGTGGACAGAGACAGAACAAGTGAGATAGAGGATAAAGAGAGAAAGAGAGAGAGAGAGGGGGGGGGGGGAGGGGGACAGAGACAGAACAAGTGAGATAGAGGATAAAGAGAGAAAGAGAGAGGGAGGGGGGGGGGGAAGGTGGACAGGAAGACAGAACAAGTGAGATAGAGGATAAAGAGAGAAAGAGAGAGGGAGGGGGGGGGGGAAGGTGGACAGAGACAGAACAAGTGAGATAGAGGATAAAGAGAGAGAGAGAAAGAAAGAGAAACATGCAAACATACAGTACTCCTGGTGACACCGCATTACCTGCAGACGCATCGCCAAAGGGACGTAACTCATGTCAGCTGCTGTATAGCCAGTTGGCACTTACTAACAATAACAACCTTACGGCATTCAATTTGTGGGTATCAAAGCCTCTAAGCTCTAGGCATTTGCATTATACCTCCATCTATTGTCGCCGCATAATGCTGAAATAAAAGATGCCTCAAGACACACAATCCACACGCACGCACACGCACACCCAAACACCTGTCCGCTTGGGTGAGGAAGGGTTAGTATGCAGTAATATAGCATTCAGGTACCTCGATTTTTTCGTTTGCCGGGTATACAGATGTGGTATAACACAGCATCTATCTCTTCAATTTCAAATCTGACAATGTAATGAGTTACATAATTCTTCAAAAAGTAAATACTACAAAATATTAAGAAGAAAAACTTTTCCGGTGTCCTGTGAGAGCTTGGATGATAAACGATGAGAACTTATTACTTTCGTTACTTAAGAAAGAACAAACAGCTGTTGCTTTCCAGCGTCATGTGGCGACAACATTTTTTTTTTCTTTTTTCTTTTTTTAGGGTGGATACTATTTCATTTCCGAAATTAGGTTCCTAGAACCCAGTAAGCACCAACATAGTTTTAAGTAGGCAGGGAACCCCACGTGCAGAAACCGGGTCTATTTCTAAGAGATCTTTGTTAATAGCATAAGAAAAAAAAGGTGTTTCATAAGCTTTTGTTCACAAAGCACTAATTGGCAACTCGTATATCCCTACAAGTTCCTCTTTCATGATATTTTTGTCTTAATCACTTGACCTCATTGATCGAACGGTTTCTTTGTCGTACGAAAATGATCGCAGAGGAAATTGGTGTGCGAAGAGCATTCAAATGTACACTTTATCCTAGGTACAGCTGCCAAACGCTTGTCTCCGCCCTACTTCCGGGAGTCAGGGTATGTCTAGAGGTAGTTACCTAATTTTATAATTTGTTCTACACTAAATAGATTGAGTACATACGTTTTCTATAAATTTCCAAAACCGGTACAGTAACGAATATGTACAAAAGTAAGTATCGCTCGTGAAATTTCGTTCCTTCGAATAGGTTTCGTTTTAACAAAACGTACATTAATTGAATCTGTACATAGTATGTATGAATTCCAATATGAGCTCAATTCTTTATATTTCCCATTATATGTATTCTCAAGAAAAAATGTCACATGATATTTCAAATTAATTAGCATATCTGATTAGCAGATTCGGCCACAAGAATTGGCGGTAACACTCCAAAAAGAAATGAAACTCTGTTTCTCATTTATTTAAATATGGATTTGCGACTTTATAACGGGCACAAAAAAGCACCCACTACAACCATCATCAATAATTTGTTTGCATAAGTAATGATGTTTGATCACTTACCTCTTGCCATTGACAAACAAATGATTTATCTTGTCTGGAGAGAGAGAGAGAGAGAGATATGCAGGAAGAGATATTTTTGAACAATTGAAATACCTGAAATATATACCAAATATTTGCCTCTAACGGGAAATTCACTTAAATCATAGTGTTGATGATCAAATATCACATGTAACTTGATAATTGAATTTGCGGTTTGTTAAATTCGGTTAGTATCACAACAGTGCATTAAAATTGGATAATGAAATGAATGAATAACTTAATTGGCTGCCTTTAATGTGTTATCTAATATTCATTGTGCAAAATATCTAAACACACACACACACACACACACACACACACACACACACACACACACACACACACACACACACACACACACACACACACACACACACACACACACACACACACACACACACACACACACACACACACACACACACACACACACACACACACACACACACACACACACACACACACACACACACACACACACACACACACACACACACACACGCACACACACACGCACACACACACACACACACACACACACACACACGCACACACACACACACACACACACACACACACACACGCACACACACACACGTGCAGCGGGGGTCTGTCTATGAAATAAACTGAACACATTGCAAGAGACGATCACTGGAAGACGAGACGGTAAATACCGCAAGGATCGGACTTGGAACCAACTAAACTCACCACATGGCTGGAGTCGAAAGACAAACGCGTAACTTTTCATGTATTGGGACAGTGCCAAAAAAAATACTAAGGCAATACACAAGGATTTAGGCAAAACTTAAAAAGAACAAATTATACTAGATGGTAACAACTCTAAGGGTCATGAGATACGAAGAAAGAAAAGAATTACAACCACGAAGGAAACGAGAAAGCAGAGGCGACATGACTGAAACAGGGAACAAAAGCCAAGAACTCTTAGCCAAAGGTGAGAGAAGAGAACGAAAGTCAAACAGTTCTGCAGCCATTATTCAGGGATGAAAGACAATACAGGTTGAAGTGACAGCTTTTTGCAGCATCGTCTGACCTTGGGTTATATACAAATATAAGCATAATTCTATCATATATTTAATTACCGGCCGCGGGAGAGTAAGCCTCGGCATCATCCATCGGGGAGACTGAGTGAAAGATCAGAAGATATTACGTAATTAAAGGTGTTCATCTGTTTTTATTTTCTGTGTGCATGTAAACGCATGCGCTTGAATCGAATTTGCACTGCCAAATTATTAATCTGATTTGAAATAATGGCGCGAAGATGAACATATACATATAATGATACATAACTAGATCACCCAATGTGAATCGGTTAAAAGCAACATATTTCGTCTATGCAATCAAGGAATATATAGTTGAAGAAAGAAAATAGCGAACAAGCATCACGAGTCTCCAGAGGAGGAGGCTCCAGCAGAGTGACTCATGCGCATCGGATCCAATCATATCGGTCTTCTGGGCGATTGAAGGTGGTCGAAGCCTCGCATATCAGGCCAAGTTCAGCGAGTCGCAACGTCGAGGTCATGCAACCGGGATATAGATATTGACATCCAGTAGGGGGGGGGGGGAGTGTGCGAACTGACTGTTTTATGCTAATGCTGCTGGGTGGGAATGGGTTGCATGCAGGGAAAGAGAGAGAGAGAGAGGGGAGAGAGAGAGAGAGAGAGAGAAAGAGCGAGAAAGATGTAGGGAAAAAAAGGAAAGGAGGGAGGAAGAGAAATCCTTTAGGAGAAAGTGTTCAGGACAATCGAGTCGAGGAGTGAAAGCTTTGTCGTTGGCTGTTACGTTTGTCGTGTCCGCGCGTGGACACTTGTTAACTTTCTCTTCTCAAGTTGGTGGTTCTCTGATCGAATCTTTAGCTTAAAATTGGTTTATTTCACTGCGTCCATATAAAACTATCCTTCAACCTGCTGAATGACAACCAAATAACATAATAATTGCAAAAACCAAGTTTCATTTTTTTTTTTTTTTTATGTTGAATTCTATTAAACGGGACATCCTCAGTAATGTACAGTGTCTAAACTGGCGAGTGGGTAAATATAACGCCACGAAAATTATTACATTTGGGTTCATAAAAATCTGGTGGAACAACTTTTGCCACACTGGAAGTGTGAACAACTAAAATTCGATAATACTTCCCTTTATCAACAAATATTTAAATAT
>BOPN01001327.1:198385-200885 GCA_017312705.2 Penaeus japonicus
AATCATGTGTTAAGTTGCTGTCCTCCCACGAGTCTTGTCCAGTAGTTAGTAAAAAGGAAAAAAAAAACTAGACTTCGTTTTTCCTTTGTGATTTTGGGAGAACAGAAAGATTTACTAATAAGAAAGCAGGGAACCAAACATTATATATGATCACTTATAAAGTAGCAAAGAATCAACTGGAAGGGAATTAGCTCATTAGCAATATGCTTATATTGCATAACCCTTTTAACTTCATGTTCCTCATCAGGGGACTTTGTAGTTGTGCTATTTTTTCTTAAACCAAAATAATAGACATGGAAAATGTAAGAGTAATGGTAATATTTGTCCGTTTGGAAAAATAAAATCGGCAATATATTTCAGGATTGTAGCCCTGAACTCAGTAATGTAAAGACGTTTCTGGAGGTAAGATGGACTTGGGTTTGACTCTTCTTAATGTTACTCACATCATGGAATGAAAATTCAAATCAACAAGTTTATACTGCATAAACAAAAATGTCTCAGTACATAGGGTAGATCGTTATAATCATGATATATGCCATTATATCCTAGTCATATATATTACAACTTTGGTACTTTAGGTACACCAGTAATTTTGAATGAGACAAGACATGGCGTTAATATAAGGTAAGCTCCTTTTTGCACGCATGGGTTGTCTTCCCCCAGAAGGGAGAGGTAAGAAGAGGAAACGTGACAAAAGTGGAGGGAAGAGGCAAAGGGAGGTAACGGGGAGAGATGCAGAGGAACGCAAAATTGGTATGGTGCCAAAAAGTTAAATAACACATCTAGACAAAACAATTTCAATTCTGTAGACAAAAGACAATTCTTACCTTCATTTCTTTAATATTCATAATAGCATTCGAGCTGTAGTCTTTCAGAAGATTGTACATTTTCAATCCCATTCACACATATAATTGGTAAATATATCTTCACTAACATTTCGTGAACAAAGTATCTCCGAAGAAAAGAAACAGTGCAACAAAAGACAGATAGACACAGGTGCACTAGGAACGGTGGCATATTTCACCCAGAAACACAAGACAGCGAGAATGAAGGACCGGTTATGTATTTGGAAACAAATGTGTTTCTGTGGACTTGTTTTCTGTGTGATGTGCGAATGGAATTAGTGAGAGACAACTTAATGATTAAATCATTGTGGCGAACAGGTATGCGACATAATTTTGCGTGGGTTGTCAGATTGTTTTAAATATGTGTATGTGGGTATATGCATATTGTCTTTTGTCTTTCATTCGAGGTCCAATAAAACAAGTTATACTTTGTGAAGAAATTATGCGTTCCAGGCTATTCTAGAAGGCATTATAGATTTTAAAAAATAAAAAGAGCAGCATCAGTGAGAAAAGGTAGAAGCATGATTCATCAGATAAATCATGACATCTTTTTACCAAGCTATCTAAAAAGATCTTACTGTAGGGAGAAGGAGCGTCCTCTTTCGAGAGACGGATGGAAGTGCTGAATTGCCCGAGGAAGCACAGTGGTAATCAATAGTAACATCAACAACATTAGCAATGATTGCGGGGATCTGGGATAAGCAATGTTTACCCAACAACTGCAGAGGAAGAAGGCAGGGATACATATATATATATATATATATATATATATATATATATATATATATATATATATATAGAGAGAGAAGTATGTATATATAAACATATATATATATATATATATATATATATATATATATATATATATATTATATATATATATATATATATATATATTATATATATATATATATATATATATATATATATATATATATTTATAAACATACATATATACATAATAATAATTCTATTTATAATAATAATAATAATAATAATAATAATAATAATAATAATAATAATAATAATAATATTAATAATATATATATATATATATATATATATATATATATATATATATATATATATTAATAATAATAACATACATATAATATAATACATATATATATATATATATATATATATATATATATATATATATATATATATATATTATATATATATACATATATATATATAATAATAATAATAATAATAATAATAATAATAATAATAATAATATATATATAATATAAATATACATACATATATATATATATATATAATATTATATATACATATATATATATATATATATATATATATATATATATATATATATATATATATAAGTATGTATATATATATATATATAAATAAATATATATATGTTTATATATATATATTTATATGTATATAAATATATATATATATATATATATATATATATATATATATATATATATATATATATATAACATACTTCCCTAACCCGGAGTCGAACCTCTGCCGCCCTCTACCTCCCGGTATCAATGTGGCTTTGAATTATTCCATTTCCTATAGTAACTTCAGGTTATCTAACTTTGTTGAATTTCATTGTACCGCGAGTGCCACGGGGATTGCCTGTACATTCGCTTTCATTACTCGAAAAGGTA
>BOPN01001327.1:205885-208385 GCA_017312705.2 Penaeus japonicus
TGTATCGAGTAATTTATCTTATTCTATGTACGACAATCTTTATTTTTTTTTTATATATTCGTGTGCCTCAGAGGCTGCAAAGTGCTTGTCAAGACACTGTAAGAAACCAACAAGAAAAGTTACCCCCTCCTACTCCCCTAGTACAAAGACGAAAAATTCATTCAAAGATTTTCAGATTTTTTGTAATCTCAAGCCCCACAAACTTCCCCACATTTCACAAACTTGCTGACTATCTCCGACAAATTGTAAGAGGGTTTTCCAAGAGTGGAGGCAGTAACTTTATATTTTAGACCCGAAGTAGTAGAAAAGATTGTCTGAAAAAAAAAAAAAAAAAAAAAATGGCCGACGCCTGTTCTCTGATATTTTACATTCTTTGATTAAGTGGCGGCTAAATGTAATCAAATATACTTGCATACACAAACAATAAATCAACTTTCTGAAACAGGTTTGTTCAGTCATATACTACATTTTCTAACAGCACTGAGATTAGAGAGTGTTATAAGGGTAAATACAAAAGAGGAAACATATTTTGGTAATCGGATGAATATGGCTTGTGACCTCGATGCAATTTTTTTTAGGGATATAGGGGAAATGTCAGGTATAGGAGGGGAGCAGGAAAGTAAATATATTTTAAATAGAAATGTGGATGGAATACCTAGATTTCTATTTTATGACAGTCTATGGAACTAGCCTTGTGTCTGAACTTTACGAATTTAATAAATTTCATGATCATCACTTCCCTATCTATTCATGCATTATCAATGTCGAAATATTGTGAAGTATAAAAGGTTTTGTTTGTTATTTATCAGTGAAAAAATTATCTATTTCAAATGAAATGAAATCTACCTGCATATGTAAGTACGATAACGAAATTCAAATCCATGGCCATTTTCTAAATCATACCAATTGTGGCCACCTGCCCTTTTTATTTTATTTTATTTATTTATTTATTTATTTATTTATTTATTTTATTTTATTTATTTTTTTTTTTTTTTACATGGTTGGCTTCCAGAATGAATGACATGATATCAACTTACTCACACACCCACATATACCTAGTGTGTGGATAAGGATATAAGATTAAAATGTAGAGATATCCCTGTTGCAAGAATTTGCAACGTCGAATGAATAGGGATATAAGGAGACTCTAAACCATACGGACAGATATGGTCTATTTCAAAGCAAGAATATTTGCATTATCTAAAGTATTAGCAGCAATGAAGTATAGTAAAGAAAAAAACACTATTTTTTTTTTATAAATAAGAAATACTTGTCTGTGGAAAAATATTAAAGTATGTTCTGTCCACTCTGTCGCCGGCACTGTTACGTTGACAACAATGTTCGCTTATCAAGAATGATAAAAAATCTAATCCCAGGAAAACCCCTATATAAAGCATATACTTTCTCCTCTATCAGTTTACATAAAATCTTTGATACGGATTATATAACCATATGTTGTTCTAGTACTGACTGGACTCCTTGAAATATTAATCTAAATTGTCTTGTTATATTTAGTTTACAGGAAACCCCGGAAGAAGGAAAAAGAAAATTTTAAAGGTTTGAGAAGAAAATAATTTTGAAGAAAAGTCTACAGACAGAAGGAGAAACGAAAGGAAGGTGATATGAAAGTAATTAAAATCAAGAGAGGGGACAAAATGATAAGGTAAACAAAAACAAGTACAGAATATCTCTGAAAGTATGGGAACGGATGCATGGCGGCTACATACTAGACCTGGGATGTGTGTCAGTAGCTTCCAATTCACTCTGCATATTTTGGTTCATTATAACAATTCTTGATTTCTTATTTTAGATAAGAATGCAGAATATTAATTTATAAGTTATGTATCATGTTTTTTTTTTCTATATCAAGGATACTGACAAGAATGATTGCATTCATCGTTTGATGATAGGTTTCTCTCTCCGGGCATTAAGGATTTACAACCCCTTTTTTGGATGATGTAATATTCATCTTTGAATCGTTTACCAAACACTAGAATCAAAATGGCTTCTTACCAATCCTTTAAAGGTGAAAAATGCCATGATATGAGGTTAAACTGACTCTTCGTCCCTCACACATGCAACTAAAATTAAACGTCCATGGGCAACACAATCAAAATTACAAAAACAAACGAAAAAGTAATATATATGGTGAGAGGCGAGATACCATAAAGAACTGTAGGCTACACACTGTAGCGGGTGCGAACACAGAGCGCATGCAGGTGAAACAATGAATCTTCATAAGCAAAAGCATGTAAATAATGTTTAAAAGGAGAGAGAAAACTCGGACGAAGGAAAATTTTAACGCCAACTTCCAACTTTCCAAGGTTACAGCAAAGATAATTATGTAGGTCGCAAGAGTCGCTTGACTCTGCAGTTTAATATTACATTTGAAACTTTCTTGGACCATGTGAAGACTACTTTAGGAATTGGAATATATAAAAGTAATGCAAAACTCGTTTTTTGCAGGAAATGAAGTCATTCTCATTCTTACCAATTTCAA
>BOPN01001327.1:230885-235885 GCA_017312705.2 Penaeus japonicus
TGACCACAATACTGATGGAGACTGATATAGGGCCTCGTTTATGACATTAATAAAAGAGTGTTAATAGAGTCCCGTAGGTACAGTGCTACACAAAATATTTAGGATAGGAGTTTCATGTCAGTACAAGAGAGAATACAATATAAATGTTGGTTTACAAATAGGAAAAACAGGGGTTGCACAATCGCTTACTTCTTCAATAGAATGGGATTATGATAATAAGATCTATCTTGGCGTTATTTCTTACCATAATCTGTTCAAAAGAGGGTAATATTTCATCGCAAACACTGATATATCACCTGTGTTTGAGATACCTTTGGCGAACAGTATAAATACAGTCCAATTTCTCTACATGAATCAGTGTCCCGGAACCGTTTTTTTTTTTGTTTTTTTTTTTTTTTTGTGCCTTTTGTTACAATAGAATCTGTAAAGTTTCTCTATCAATAATAATAACAGGAAAGTTGGTCCTGTTTTATACCATCGGTTCGTAAACTTTACTTTTCATTTTTTCAATCCTGCGATTTCTCGAAAATCACAATGGTCCTTCAGTTGGAACATGTATATTAGTCCGTGTGTATGCTACTTTGTTATACTGAGAATACAAACAAGAAATATATTTGATTTTTTGGACTAGCGTTTGTGTGTTCCGTTACCCTGGCATTTTGTATACGCGGAGGAACATAAACTATACATTATATGCAAAAAAAAGGTATTCTTATACCGTCATCACGAACAAATGACTGACTGCGATGTAAGTATTCTGCAATCAATTCTGGAACGAGAGGAAAACGAATAACCGCCTTCTGTAAAAGGTTGCCTCTTTTGTTATATGACCTTGCCACTATTATCTTCGAAAAAATAATCAAATTCCATTTGTGAACTGCATTTGCGAGAACAACGCAACACAAAATTGTAAAGAGTATTCGAAAAAAAGTGAATTACGCACTATTGCAATATGTACATACACGTATATAATGATGTTAAAGCAAAGAACGAAAAAATAATAAATATAGTAATAATCACAATTATCAATATAATCAATATAATTTCAAAAAAATATAACATTCATGAGGATAACAAGAACGTTGTTGATGATGATGATGATAAACACTGGCACCACGTAAACTAAACCCACATCAAAGAGCTGAAACAGTTTCATCAAGATGCCAAAATAGTCCTTCTCGAAAGTGCATTGCAAGCACTTTCCCCAAGAGTAGTGAACAGCCCAAGGCAATGAGGTCACGGGCCGATCGATCAACTAACTGGCTGACCATCCACCCTGATATTGTATTTAAGTCCTGCTAACTTCATGGCTGGTGAGAAATGGCTTGATTAATTGATTCGGGCCGCGGAGTCACGGAGGCTTGTGTTGGGAAAGAGGAACATGGGGCTGAGCCGCGCTGGTGTCTGGTCAGTGGCCCAAAAGGTGGCCCTTTGTATTCACCAGGTACATGTCCTCTGGAAAGAGTTCATTGCTGCTGTTGGAGAAAGGGTACGAAAATAACGAACAATGTAATAGTGCGCATTCATATTTCTACATCATATATATACATATACATATATATATATATATATATATATATATATATATATATATATATATATATATATATATTCAGATATATATATATATATATATATATATATATTCAATATATATATATATATATATATATATATATTCAATATATATATATATATATATATATATATATTCAATNTTACTAGTGGATTTCTTGTGCAGAAACCGATATTCCTTTTATCTCACGTAAGCAATGAGGTATGCAATACGTGGTTGCTCAGCTGCCTTATCCATGTTGAATAATTAATTGATTCAGAAGGAAAGACAGAAAACATTCTCCGCTAGACAAAAGTCGCTTCTGTTTGGATTATGGCTACTTTGGACGACGAAAATAACACATTACACAAACCTGAATTTCATTTTTGTTATAGTTATACCTACAATAACACTGACTGTGCACCCTCTTAGAATTGCTAATTGATCTGAATTGATTTGCCTCATACATTGCTACATAATCTGAATAATCTTTTTTGTCAAGATTTTTTTTAAGTAGTATTAATTTGCAATAATGTTAACACTAATTTTCGAAGCAAATAGGATATTAAATACGGAGAAAATAATGCTAATAACATTAACAAAGCAACAATGAGGAAATATGTATTACTTATGATGATAATTATAATGATAACACGGATGTTTATGATCAGCAAAATTATATTCATATTGGAATGATGAGAATATTATGAACAATATAAATCATATTTCTGATAATATTCATAATAATGAAAACGATATCTATGAAATATATTAATAATAATTTTGGTAATAAAATTATATTAAAATATATTATAATGCTAATGATAATAATATCAACAATAACTGTAATTACAATAATAATGATAATGATAATCAGTTGATGGTAACAATGATGAAAATAATGATAGTGATAAACATGACAATGAAAAAGTGAAAAAACAACAACATGAAAACGGTGAATACGGTAATGAAAATTGGAGAACAAAAACAACTAAAATCAAAGATACTGATATCGTATTAATATTAATAAGAGTAATGATAAATAGTGAAAATTATGACGACAGTAAGAATCATGATAATTGATGATAATGGAAAAAGGAAGAGATGAATCATAACAAGGATATAAATGATAGTAAGAAAGTATAATATAAGATACTCATATTGATCAAGGTAATTATTTTAGTTACTATTAACATCAATATTATTATGACCACAATACTGATGGAGACTGGTATAGGGCCTCGTTTATGACATTAATAAAAGAGTGTTAATAGAGTCCCGTAGGTACAGTGCTACACAAAATATTTAGGATAGGAGTTTCATGTCAATGCAAGAGAGAATACAATATAAATGTTGGTTTACAAATAGGAAAAACAGGGGTTGCACAATCGCTTACTTCTTCAATAGAATGGTATTATGATAATAAGATCTATCTTGGCGTTATTTCTTACCATAATCTGTTCAAAATAGGGTAATATTTCATCGCAAACACTGATATATTACCTGTGTTTGAGATACCTTTGGCGAGCAGTATGAACACAGTCCAATATCTCTACATGAATCAGTGTCCCGGAACCGTTTTTTTCTCTTTATTTATTTGTTTGTTTATTTATTTATTTATTTATTTATTTATTTATTTATTTATTTATTTATTTATTGCGTTGGAGATCGTGGAACGGACTGTTAGTAACTGAGTATTCGACTTATACTTAACCAGACAAACATGTTGATCGTGTGTTCTTAACATGATATTACATATATGAATCTATAGTTTGTAGCAATCACGACGGTAAAATTGATGATAATGATAATTATTAAAGGATAATAGTAATATACCTTTCCATGTATCATGCATCTGTCTGTAATGGTGTAACTATATATGTAAACATATGTTTCTAATGATATGTGCACACACACACACACACACACACACACACACACACACACACACACACTCACTCACTTTGATATGGATATGAATGGCAAACGCACGTAGCACCGATCGGCCCATTTTCCAGCCAGATTTGATCCAACTCCGTCTCCGCATGTTCATCTACCTCTCTATTCACTATCCCTTCATTCATCTCTCTCTATATATCCACACACACACACACACACACACACACACACACACACACACACACACACACACACACACACACACACACACACACACACACACACACACACACACGCACTCACTCACTTTGATATGGATATGAATGGCAAACGCACGTAGCACCGATCGGCCCATTTTCCAGCCAGCAGCTCAAACAAGATCAAAGGCGCTGGTCCCTTTGTTATGTTCGCTTCCATTCAATCACAAGCCGCTTCCTGAGGCATCAGAGCCTGATGAAATGCGCCAGCTTTTCTTGGTCGAGCAAAGTGCTGTTGCTGAAATAAGTGGTGCGCGAAGTGAGCGCTGGAATATTAACAGACTGTATTGTGAGACTTGCCTTGATGAACCTTGTGTTTTCATAGGCATAATTCCTCTATCAGTTCGTTCTGCCTTTTGTCTGTTGTCGAGGGTGTAAAATTTAATGCAGAAAGCTTATTGCATACGTGTGCAATGTGAATGAGAATAATGGATATTGTAATATGAAATTGAAATAAAAATTGTAATAGAAGTTAAGATAAAAAATAGAATTGGGTATATTTTTACTTTATTTTTTTAAGGAATTCTAGCTTTCTAGTTAAATCAATTATTAAAACGATAATGCTCATTAATACTGCCCAACAAACGGGTTAAAGAGATAAGGACTAGAGATAAGGAGACCATTTATGAGGTAGTGGGCTAGATACTTGTTTCAAATTGTATTGATATTTGAGCAATGGGCACAGCATAGCAACACCCAGGAGACTGGTATTTGACTCAGTAAAGGCTTTATCTCCAATGCCCTTGTTAGGATAAAACAGACGTTTATTTGTTATCTATTTGTTCAAAAACACCTCATTATATGGACGCCAGTATGCTCTTCGCAAGGAAAATGCCACAGGAAGTGAGGATGCCCACGGTCCCGAGAAGCGCCTCCTTTTGATTCGAGATGTTTCCTCCAGCTTTCGTTTCCTCGTCGACACAGGCGCCAAGGTCAGCCTCCTTCCAGTCTCTCACTAGCATAGCAGCACCACATCGTCACAGTGGGACCTCCTGCTCACTCACGCTGCAGGTCGCTCTCTCCCGACCGCTACCTCGTTGCGAAAGCTAAGTTCGATCACGTGAAGTTTCAGCATTATACGCCCTGATAGTAAGCCAGACTTCAGCTCCGAAGACAACCGTCTTTGCGATGTCTTCTTAGGTTATCCACGCCCATCCTGCGCCGCCGCCTCTTCGACACGGTCCTGATGGAGAACGTTAGATCGATAAGACCGTGGCGACCGAAAAAAATAAAGATAAAAAATAAAAATAATGAACACGATACTGACATTAATGATACTAATACTAAGA
>BOPN01001327.1:265885-270885 GCA_017312705.2 Penaeus japonicus
GCAATTATAATAGTAATGAAAAAAATGATAATCATAATAAAAAACAATAATTATAATAATCATTATGATAATGATAGTAATAACAATCATGATAATAATGATAATGATAACAATCATGATAATAATGATAATGATAACAATCATGATAATAATGATAATGATAACAATCATGATAATAATGATAATGATTACAATGTCAGTGATAATGATTATTATAATGATAATAATTATAATCATTTTAATAATTATAATAACACTGATATCAATAATGATGACAGCCCTCGCATGTGTCAGCGAGTGCTGACTCCTGAGAGCGTGTGCCAGCGGCGTGTCTCGTCCTTACCCACGTGGTGCCCAGCCATGGCAGTGACCGCCAAGCGACAGTGGTAACTCATGAGCTTGAACGCGGCTCGATCTGCCGACCTCGGGGATGCGAGACCGGCTCGTTACCGCTGTACTAGACGGACGGCTATTAGATGATGAGGATGAGGACGATGATGACGCTGATGGCCATAATGATAATTATAATACCAAAGGTGATATTTATTATATGAGTGATGATGATAATGATGATAGTGACGGTGTTCATGACAATGATTATATCATTAATGATATTAATAATGGTAGTTGTGATAATAATAATAATAATGATGGTAATCAAGAAAATCTAAATAATAATAATGATATTAATGATTATAGTTATAATGATGATAATAGTAATAACAATAATGATAATAATAATGATCAATGATAATAATAAAGATAATGATAAATGATAATAATAATGAAAATAATGATTATCAATATTAATCAATAATGATAATAGTAATGATGACAATGGTAATGATAATAGTAAAAAGTACAATTCTACCACCACTACTACTAATCATGATTAAAATGATAATACCAATCATAATAATAATAATGATAATAACAATAATGATAATAATCATGATGATAATGATGATAATAAACATAACAATGATAATACCAATCATAATAATAATAATGATAATAAAAATAATGATAATAATCATGATGATAATGATGATAATAAACATAACAATGACAATGATAAAAATGATTATGATAATGATAGTAATAAAGATATAACAATAATTATAATGATAAAAATAATACTGATAATGAAAATAATTATGGTAATACTGATAATGATAATGATGATAATATAAGAACACCAATGATAACAGTGATAGTAATAGGAAGATTTATTATTATTACTATGATTTTTACTACTACTGCTACAACTCTTATCATCATATCAGTAATGATACTTCTACTTCTTGTGGTTAACATTATATTGGTACAACATTAAGCATCTTTGCACGTGCGCCCGTGTGCATGTTTCTGTTTGTCTGTGTAACTTTGTGCGCAATCTATGCATGTCATACCCACTTCCCTTCCCTTCCCCTCCTGTTTGGTTTCCAATATGTGCATCCCTTCGAGCCAGATTAATTCCCTTCTGCATATTCCTGTTACATCCAACTGACATTTTCTGTCCCATGAATTCCGATACAGAATTTTCTGATGCTGCCGGACGCGTCCTCATAAACATTGCTTTCATGGACTTTATATATTGTTTATGTATATGTATCTAGAACATGTTCGTGTACATGTAATAGATTTTCTGCCTTAATAGTGCCTTATATATATAATAATATATATATACATATATATAATGTATAAAAATATAATTATAATATATATTAATGAAAAGTATAACTCAATCTTTTTATAAAAATTATATATATATATATATATATATATATATATATATATATATATATATATATATATATATATAATGTATAAAAATATAATTATAATATATATTAATGAAAAGTATAACTCAATCTTTTTTATAAATAACATGAGACTGAGGACTTACTGATGGTAATGAGAGCACCTCTCGTGTAATTTGGAAGTAGTGGCTACACTTCAATAACAATGTCATTCTCTGTTCAAATATCATTTTTATAATGAAGAAGGATTGCATATGTTGAAGCCATATTAAAATTATTGCATCATATGCCAGTTTTCAAATCTGAAATTAATGATGGATTTAACTGCATGATATTAAAGTCATCCCTTTTAAACTCCTGCACTAATGGATGCATTTTTTCAAGTATGTTCAGACACTTTGTTTACAAAGGAGATATGTATATGCATACATACATATGCAAATACAGACACATAAACATATACATACATCACACTCACACACACACACACGCAAACATACCAATCATTTAAATTTTGATGGTGAACGAGTTCTCGCACAAATCAAAGATCGAACGAAAAGGATCTATGGCCATTGCGATCTATATTAGGAAATAAGACTGCTAGAAAGTAATTTTTTATTTATTTATTTTTTTCCTTTGATAAATGTTATAATGATAGGTATTCATTATTTCTTTCCTTATCATAATTTTAGATGTCTCTTTTCGTTTAACAAATAATATGCATTAGTCTCCAGTTAGTAGTAGCAAGGATATATCTGAGTATTCCAAGCAAATGTTATCATGCTACTAAGTTCTTGGTTTTGTGCTTTGTTTTTGGTGATGGTAATATGCTTTAAAGGTATGTATTACAAAACAAAGCATAAATAGGGCAGTACTCATAAATAATTTGATACAGTTCGATCTTCCGCTGAACACTGAATCCCCACCAGACATAGGGGATTCACTGCCTAACTACAGCACATCGCAACGAACGCAGAGAACCTCAAACACAACACAATAGAAAAGAGAACAACAATAAAAGGAAAATAGGAAATGGAAATTGGGTTCACATCGAAACTGAAGAGAAAGCAGTAAGGCTGAACTCAATATTCTGTTAGTAAGAAAAGAGTCTGGTTTACATGCATCCACTGACTAATATTATCGGGAGAATTTCACTCAGTCACAGGAGTGAAACTTCATGTGTTCGTCTCTCTCTCTTTCTCTCTGTCTCTCGCTCTCTCTTTCTCTCTCTCTCTCTCTCTCTCTCTGTCTGTCTGTCTGTCTCTCTCTCTCTCTCTCTTTCTCTCTGTGCTGGGTATCTAGGATTAAATACCAAAACTGAAAGGAAGAGGGAGGTTAGGAGGCAACTAATTGGCTCAGCGGCAGAGGAATATCAAAATCTGGTGTGTGATTGTATGCAACTTTGCACTGTACATGTGTTGCCCATATGTACACACACACACACACAAGATTGAAAGGAAAGATTGAGAAAAATTTGTCTTTACATCATTACACTTTTATTTACCAATAATCATACAGGTTTCTAAGGTTCCTTTCGACCCAATAAGAATGAAATTCGAACGCCTAATTATGTAGGAAAACCCGTTCTACTCTCCAACGATAGGACATTTAAGAACCAGTGAAAACTTTACTGAATTTAGACGTAGGTGGGCTTAAGGTGAGAGGAAAGTGCCAAGTCTGTATATGTGTGTGTGTGTGTTGGAAATGTATCGAATGTGTGATATCATATTTGCATATTTTGAGGATGCGGATATCAGGTTATAAAAAAGACCAAATGAGGATATCAGATATCAGAATATTTTCGCCTCTTCCTTTCTTCCTCTGTCCTTTTCTCCTAATCTCTTTCTCTCTCCTCTCCCTTCATTTTCTCCTAATCTCTCTCTCTCCTCTCCCTTCCTTTTCTCCTAATCTCTCTCTCTCATCTCCCATCCTTTCCTCTCTCTCCCTTCTTCCACCTTCCTCCTTCCTCTCTCCATTTATCTCAACCTCTCTTCATTCCCATAAATTTCATATACATTAAGTAACAATAACGTAAATTAGATGCAATAGTGATGGTGGCGAACGTCAGACATTCTACACTCCCCAAAATTATTAAAGACATGAATAAAGTCTCAGGTCTCATTCATTCATTGTATATCCACCATTTCCTCTTTGTGTGTAGGCCGGATGCGGGTTAGGTTAGGGGTTTCTTTTTGATTGAGATTGTGGATGCGAATGTCTATGTAGTTGTGTGTGAGTGTGTGTGTGTCTGAGTGTAAGTGTGTGTGTGAGTGTGAGTTTGAGTTTGAGGTTGTGTGAGTGTGAGTGTGAGCGTGTGTGTGAGTGTGAGCGTGAGTGTGTGTATGTGTGTGTGTGTGTGTGTTTAGGAATTTACAGTTTGTGTTCAATTAGTCCCTATTCGTTTTCTGATAAATCCCTGAACATTGGTAACTTTTGTCTCTGCCTGCTTAAATTTCTAATGAGCTTCCAATGCATCTTTTAAAGGCTTTAATGAAATAGTTAATCCCAAAAGCAGAAAGGAAAGGGATGCGTCTCATTAGCTTGATCAAATTACGGGTTGTCCTTGCAATGAGAAAAGGGAGATCGAGAGGTTGTCAGGATTGCTAATTGCTAACATTACTAAAAACTACGGTGTGATCATTCATTAACGTGTTCGAGATGATTAGCTCGGATGGGTAAAGTTTAACTCTGATGAACTTTCTCTGTTAAATCACTTGACGAAAAACTGCAATTTCAATTTGGGACATACTGCTAGTGCCAGATTTAGGTTTTTGTAACTTTTAGAGCTACAGTCATATATCTATGTAGAAAAAAATGAAAAGAGAAAGCACCAAGAATACTTCATTGCTGGTGATTTCATGAAAACTAATGATATTCAGTGCTGATGGAAAAAAAGTATACTTATTGCATTTAGTTTTCAAAATGGAATGGCAATAGTGGTTCTGTGTAAATTCGTGGAATATATTTCAGTGACCTCTGACCTTCCACAACAAAAAAAGATCGAAATGCATAAGCGAAGTAATAAATTTTACTTTGAATATTTTTACACCAACTGATTAAAATTCCATGTTAAGGCACAGTAAAACAGGAAGTTAAAACACGTTAAACTTCCGGATATGCAATCATACGCTGACCCTGTTTTCTCTTAATCGCCCCAGCAGAAAACGCCTGTGGTCATAGATTTTGTAATTATTCAGGTTATAGAAGAAAGGTATGATGTGACTGAATATCATCAAA
>BOPN01001327.1:275885-278385 GCA_017312705.2 Penaeus japonicus
TGTAAGATTGATTTTCCTGCGGCAAGTTATTAAAGCGAATAAATACACATATACTACATGTTCCCGAGCGCGCGCGCGTGGGTGTGTATGTGCGCGTTTGTGTGATTGTGTGTATGTGTGTCTCTTTGTCCGTCCGTCTGACAGTCAGTCAGTCTACTTGTCTGTCTATCTGTCTCTTTGTCTGTCTGTCTGCCTGTCTGTCTTTCTGTCTGTCTGCCTGTCTGTCTTTCTGCCTGTCTATCTGTCTGCCTGTCTGTCTATCTGTCTGCCTGTCTGTCTATCTGTCTTCCTGCCTGTCTGTCTATCTGTCTTCCTGTCTGTCTGTCTGTCTTTCTGCCTGCCTGTCTGTCTGTCTGCATGTACGTGTAGTTATAAAGTACGACAGTTTTCTAAAATATATTCTGAGTAATTTCTAAAATGCCTGTGGAATTATTCAACAGGTCATGGGAATATTAGCCCTGGACCCAAGAAAGGCTGCAGGTCGATGAGCATGCCTCGTGAAGGATAGGGTCATTGGTCAACGTTCTTGTGCAATGAAAACGAAGATAAGGATAACATTTTACATTATGAAGTCTCTGTTCTTTTATCAATATATTCTCCGTTTAATATTGTCATCATCCCTCAAGTACATTTTATATTATCCAGTATACGTCACTCAAACGCATTGTACAGTGGACATCGCTCCTTCGCGGGTTCATTAAGCTTTGCATATGAACGCAGACGCCTTAAGGTGTTATTTAAAGCTCACTTAGAAGAAAGGCTGTCCACGATTGTCCCGTAACCTGTGTTGTAGTGGTTTGTGAAGTTACAAGGGAAATCTCTCTCTCTGTCTCTCTCTCTCTCGCTCTCGCATTCGCTCTCTCTCTCTCTCTCTCTCTCTCTCTCTCTCTCTCTCTCTCTCTCTCTCTCTCTCTCTACCTCTGTCTCTCTCTCTCTCTCTATTTCTCTCTTATCCTTATCCCATCCAAGTTCGAAATTATACATGACATAAACAGTGACCTGCTACTAATTCAAATGACAGAGACCAAGAGCATCGTCCTTGAACACTCTACGGTCTAAGGCTCCTCTGCAATCGTGCATCTGGGAAACATAAATGTAAAGAAAACGAGGTCAGCGAATGGCGGCGATAACCCTTTCCGAGGCAGAGAATCATGAAACCATTCCTAAGTTGTCTCTGAGTCTGCTGGGATATTGTTCTCGAGGACGGGTCAATGGCCAGGGCGCGTGAAGCGATATTGGGTCCTTTACCTATTTTGAAGCTGGCTGGGGCGTCGACACGAGTGAAGGATATATTGTGTCTATTGTAACGGTGTTCATTGTCTGTTCCTTTGAGAGCGGTATTAGCTAAATGAATAGGAAGCGTTTGCTACCTCCTGTAGTCTTCCCATGAAAATAACATTATCTGCCGAACACTTCCAGAATGTATTGTCGACCGTGTCCTATCAATAGCATTTCCATACTGCAATTGTGTACTGGCATTGCAAGACTCTCGTTAAACTTATCACTACTCTTGTATTCATATATCAGTGTTTTGTTTAAAAAGAGAGAGGATGTATAATGCCTCTGTAGAAAAATAGGTTGTGGGGAGAGAGAGGGACGCTCATAAAACAAACTAACTGATAACTAGTTACACATGTAGCCATGATATTGCCCTTATATATGTTAATTTTGGTTAAATTTTACCAAGATCATGTTTAATAGCAATTGCAAGTTGGAGAAGTAAATTGACGGGCTTCCTACCTGCTGAAAGTGAGGGTATTTTTTCAAACGGTTGCCTTTGGTTGTTCCATTAACATAGAGCACTTTCATGAATATCAAACTACAGGCAGACCCTCCACGTGAAATAGTAACGATGTATTTTAAGGAATACTGAATATTTCATCGGAGCTTTCTCACCATTCTTTGTTTTATTTTTGTAATTGTTATTGGCATTTTTTGTTACTGATGATAATGTTAATGGTGATTGTAATGATGATGATTATTATTATTTCTATCATTACTATTATCATCATTATCATTATCACCATCATAATGATAATAATAATAATAACAACAATAATAATAGTAATAATAATAATAATAATATAATAATAAAATAATAATAATACAAATAATAATGATAATGATAATAATCACCATCATAATCATTATCATACTTATAATCATAATAATAATTGTAATAATCATCATCATTATTGTAAAAATCATTGTCATAATCATAATAATTGTAAAAATCATTATCATTTTCGTAAATATCATTGTCATAATCATAATAATATTTGTAACAATCATCATTATCATCGTAAAAATCGAAATTATCATCATCATCATTTCTATCATCATTGTTATTGTCTTTATTATTATCATTAATATTCTTACTGTCATTCTTATCATTATCACCATCGTTATCAAATCATCACTTCGTCATTCTAAAACCGTAAAAGCAAAAAAGACAAAACGAAATTCAACACATCCCCAAAAATAAAGTCCTTTCCAGTAA
>BOPN01001327.1:283385-285885 GCA_017312705.2 Penaeus japonicus
TGGCCCTGTTTATTGCTTCAGTAGATTCAGATTTTAACGCCTGACGGGCAATTGAAACTTTCGTAAGTAATATTCACATTCTGTTCCACCCCAACCCCATCCCCCCCTTAAGGAAACCGCCTTGCCGTGGTGGTACGTTTGAGATTACAATGATCTGGTGACTCGGAACAGAAAGATGAGACAAATGGCTCCCAGATGCAGCAAGGCCCTTGGGAGGGAATGGTGCACTCTCCTAGTCCGTTTTACTCTGGTCCAGGGAGGACTCTCCCACTTGTTTGCTGTGCGTGGCGACCCATACTACTGGAAGGCAGAGTTGGTATTTATAAAGATTCTTATGAAAATTCTAACTTCCCTCGCAAGTGCGAATAAAGTTTCCAGGAATTTTGGTAAGCTAAAAGAAAAAAAAAAAAAAAAAAAAAAAAAAATCTAGGAAATATCCTAACTCAAAGAAAATTAGGTAATTCACATTTTGTGTTGACACGTTGTGCCATGAATGATGCTATCTGATATCAGTTTATCTAAAAAATCATCATATCATACTGGCTCAAATAAATTCATAATAAGTATTATTAATCCTCCAGATCAACTTTTCAAAACGGTCAGTCACAAAACGTTTCTCATCTACCTGGCCGTTGGGCAGGTAGATAATAATAATAATAATTTTTAATAAGGGGAACCAATGTCTCCTTGTTCCTGTTCGGAGTGAGAGGAGGAACGAGGGGAATGAGGAAGCTCTTCTTTTCCTCCCTCTCTATCCCCCCAAACACCCAGATGTTACTGAGTTGACGTCCTCTTCCGCACTTGCTTTTTTCCAAAGCAAGATTCGTCAATTTCAACGACGACACCTTCCCCACCGATTGGCTCCTGGTTTGCTAACCAATTTTCCGTAACTTCTGAGCAGAAGCTTCGCCAATCAACGCTGGTCTTCTGGGCCCAGCCAAGATTTTCAAAAATCCCGTGGTGGTCCCAGTGCTGCTGCAGCCAGTGATTGATAAAGCAAGCTACCTCCCACGGTTGCAGGTGAACTCCTTGGAGGAAGGTGCCCTTGAAGACTTACGGTGAAGTTGCACTTTTTTCTTTTCTTCGTTTTTGCTGGTTTGATCTATCGGCCACAATACCACCTTGGCTTCTCTGAACGAAAAGTACAGGGTAATTTGCAGTTTTTACAATACACCGTTGGCAATACACCGTGGTCGCGTAATAGTTTCAGTGTTGCAGAGTTATCTTTATAAAATAGCTTTATAAATTCCCATGGAGTGTACCTACATCTTACACACAATGTAGCCATCTCGAAACTGATTTTGAAATTCAAGCAAGGACCCAGACTCTCTATTGTCTGTGATTGGTCGATAATTTTGTCGGTTTGATCCATTGTTTCCCTATTGGTGCTATTACTATCGCGTGACCGTAATGCCTGCTATCGATACTTTTGTATTTCCGCGGGTGAGGTTGGCGCATGCGCAGAGCCGATATTTTTCAGTCAGATGTTTGTCAGTGCAGTGGAATTGTCTCCCTTTACTCGTCTTTTAATTAATTTCAAAATAATATATCTTGATTATTTTTCGTTTCCAAAAGAAAAGGGTTTTATGATGTTACGTCATAAATAAAGCTACGTCATGCCGAAAGGTTTGTTTCTTGCTACGTCTAGTTGCGTCTTTATCCAATTATACCGTCATCGCGAGTTCTTGCAATCTCCCCTTAATGTTTTAGAACGATTTCTTGAAGAGTTGTGCCAGTGACTATAGGCAACTGCATTTGGCGATAAATCTAAAAGTTTAGCCTAAAACAGGAAGTCAAGAGAGCGCGGCTCGGTTGCGAAACGTGCCGAAGCCTCGGACCAGCGACCCGACATTCCTCTCTCCGCCAAGTGACCTGCCACACCATGTGTAGCCCTTCAATAAATACAAGGAAATATTTATTCTAGGGCATTTCTATCGATCTGGCTGTTCTGATTCTGAATAATATATACATACATACATACATACATAAATACTACACACACACACACACACACACACACATATACATATATATATATATATATATATATATATATATTCATATCTATATATATATATATATATATATAATTGTATGAACATAGATACATATATCCGTGTGTGTGTGTGTGTGTGTGTGTGTGTGTGTGTGTGTGTGTGTGTGTGTGTGTGTGTGTGTGTGTGTGTGTGTGTGTGTGTGTGTGTGTGTGTGTGTGTGTGTGTGTGTGTGTGTGTGTGTGTGTGTGTGTGTGTGTGTGTGCGCATATACTGTCTTTGTGTGTATATATATATATATATGTGTTGACTCGATCTGAGCTTGGTCCTTACCCAACGCAGTGCCCAGCTACGTAAGTAACTGACAAGTGACAGTGGAAAATCACGAGTTTGGACGGGACTCGATCTGCCGACCACGGGGATGTGAAGTCGACACGCTACCATTGAGCTACCAGACGGCTTTATAATAGATAGATAGATATAAATGCCTCATTTATTTGTATCTT
>BOPN01001328.1:0-7500 GCA_017312705.2 Penaeus japonicus
ATATATATGTATATATATATCCGCGTCTACAACCGACTCTGCCTTAGTAGCAAATCATGCCAACCGCTGTCAATGGGTTAATTACTAGAAAGAAAGTAGGTGAAGGAAGAACAATTGCCATTGGTCATTGAAAAGCATTGCATTGGAGTATGAGCATCCCTGCTGAAAACTGTGAACCTTAACAGAGATTCTAAATTAGGAAAAGGATAAAATACAACAGTAATGATTGAATTTTTATTCTTTATAAATGGGAGGCAAGAGAGAAAAAAAATGTAAAAATATTACACTTGTAAGGAACTATTTATCATTGGACTAAAAGCACTTTCTTTACATCTGCTCAATAAAAATGAGAGATGCTGAGTTAAGTAACAAATATTAATACTACATGAATTGGTGAGACCCCATGTTAAGCGTAAACAAAGACACAAGAAAAATACTGCCAAAAATGAGGAACTAGCGATCACTAACATGAGATTTTAACTAGTATTTCCAAGGCCTTTTTGATGTTACTGAACACAGAATAAAAACTCAATAATGAAATTTCCCCTCATATATAAATAGATGTAAATAATCCATACCAAAATGTAATTGTTTTCATTTAATCCAGAGAAGATATCAATTATATTTTACATACCAGGATAACATATTCAAATCCCTCAAAGAAATTTCAACATTTTGTGCATTTTATTTCTGCAGTGTTCAGCCGATTAAAAATTAATTTGAATATAATGAGAGCATTAGTTCATATTGCATACAATAAGACTACAGTTCATCTCATTCATAACAGGAATACCCATTATAAATTTATCAAAATTATTAAACAATAATTCTAAAAACTAATTCAGTATTTAGCCTAATCATAATTCTTACATATACAATTTTGTGTGCTTTGACTTTTAGAATGCACAAAAATTCAAACTAACCCTTTCCTCTATTGCAAATGTCAACTATTTGAACATCAGAAGGCAAATTAATATTTGTCTGATAGTGAATGCAACTCTGGTAATGCACAAATACATGTTAAATTCTAACTATAAATTGATATATTACAACCCCAATCTTTGGTATGATGTATATTCCTCTTTTCAGAAAGAATTAAAACTTCAAATACGCAATGTGACACGCCAGAAAATATATATACATCATATGGTGTACTATAAATGCACTTTATCATTAACCATACAAATGCAAACATGATTTTTATTCTATTTTCTTCATTTTTCTTTTTTGTACAATTGATTACCTTTTTTAGCACTGGTGAAGGCACTGGGATAAAACATGTAAAGTACAGTATATGTTTTCCAACAATAAAATCTCTTCTGCAAAATATTTGATGCAAAGCAACATGCAAATCTACATTACTTGCATAGCCAACTACAATATCTAGCCAAAAATATATCAAGATAATAATAAAAGTGGACATGGCTGTAATTCGTCTCCATTTGATAATAAGTACAGATAGTAATATCAAAACAATAACAACTATAACAACAATAACAGGAATAATTATAGTTATAACAAAATGAGTGTAAAATTAGCTGCTATGTGAGGTAAAGTTACCTTCTCTTTACAACAAAGAAAACAAGACAATAATATTCTAATTAAACTATAAACCTCAATATGAATTCACCTTAAAATTCTCCAATAACTAACACAATACTTGAAAAAAAAAAAAAAAAAAAAATCTGGAATGTTAATACATTAAATAAGATACAAGAACAAGCAGTACATCGCAAAACAAAGAACTATCATCAACAATAAAAATCAACAATAATAAAAAAAAACAAAAAAACAGACAGCCGTTTCCCTTACTTAGAGACCCATCCTTTGCATCCGCTCAAAATTGACGACAGTGATAAACCTGAGTTGGATAGTAACAAGGGAAGATTCTAATCCTTTCCGTCACTGAAAGGACAAGCTGCTGGGAAACCCTTGTCTACTGTGATATAAATGGAGTCATAGATTTTGGAATATTAACGATTGAGTGTGTGGAGTGATTGGATCCTTCTTTTTAAGTTCATGACCAAAGATAGATTTTCTTTATAAATATTATACTATGTTTTTTTGTTGTTGTTTTTTTATTAATGGTTACAATAAACAACTCTTTACAATTGGTATTTCATTTTTTCTTTTTTTTTTAATGTGCATAAACCCCTCATTTCACTGTTTTTCATATATATATATATATATATATATATATATATATATATATATATATATATATATATATATATATATATATATATATATACATATATCTGAATGTATTCATATAACTCCACATTTATTTTCATATTAGTCCCATCAAAAATTAAGTAATATTCAACAAAGTTTAGTTTTAAAAAAAGGAAGCTCAAACTTTCAAGAATTAATGGAAATCTTAATTGTATCATATTAGAAAGACCATGCCTTCTATAATCTATATACTACAGTTTAAGGTACTAAAAATTTCAAAAGTAATAAAGATTTTACCTTTGGCAATATATCTGGAAGCAATTTTTAAAGACAATATAATGCATACGCTCATTAAAACAATTGTCTCATTGAGTCAACATGTCAATAATTTAAAGAAAAAAAAAATATGACAAAGATATTCTAAAAATGCAAAGCCAAGCAAAGACAAAATTCAACCTTGATACCATTAGTCTGTTACCATCACTTTTTGTCACAACCATTTTGATGATTTCACCATGAAAATATCCTCTTATCTTCCACAAAGATGTCTTCTAAACTCTCATGATTCCTCGGATCAGCTGTGGGAGATGCTTCACTTGGCTTCCTTCATCAGCGAGGCTTCCAGGTGATCAAAACGTTCCACCATCGCAGTGTACACCTGGAACAGGATATAGCGTTAACTGACGTGTATCCAGATTGACAGTAATATTCCAAGATTTGTTGCAATAGGTTTGCCCCCATTGTAAATACTCTGCAATTTCTTTTGTTAATTCATCAGGTCAGTTGAACTTTTTCCAAGTTGAAACATTATGTGTATGAATATGTGTGTATATGTGTGTGTGTGTGTGTGTGTGTGACTGACAAATCAGAGATATACGTAAGTAGATAGACGAACAAAAACAGGGAAACATTCTTTATTTAATAATTACCTCTGACCCCCCCCCCCCCCTTTCCCCCTTCCACCTCTTCCTGCGCACGTAGAAGTGTCATTTCTACAGCAACTTTCGGAAGATGAAAGAAACCCACTTGATATATGAAGAACAAGTATCTTGTGATAAGTGAAGGAAAGACAAGCCTTTGGTGCCGTGATGACAGGGGTCTTCAACACTTAACATGCGTCGGGGAGGCGGGGAAGATTCCTCGACTTTATTGTTTCGCTTTTTCCCCTTTTTATTGAATTTCCCGTTTTTCTGTCTTTCTTTGAATATCTTAGATTTTTTATTTTACTCATAAACCTTCTTGTTTATACTTGTTTTTGTTTTGTATTAATATTTGTTTTAACCATATGTTTCAAGATTGCTTCTGGAAACATATGGTTCGTTGCAGGCCATGGATATATCTTGATTTATATAAGACACGCTACATTGACATAAAGGTAGAGAAATAATAGATACAGATATATAGGTAAATGCGTGTCAGAGTGTGTGAACATACACGCATAGACACACACACACGTACACACACACACACACACACACACACACACACACACACACAAACACACACACACTCACTCACTCACTCACAAACACAAGCTTGCTCACACAGACACAACCCCCACATGACTCTTCCTTATAGCTATTTTATTAAAATCACAACCAATGAGTTAACTAAAAAAAATGCAGCCATGTATAAAACCAACCATAGTGTACACAGGAGCATTGAAGACATCAGCTAGTACTTGCAGGAGACTTTTGTTGCTAGATGCTCCTCCTGTTGCCAGCACTCTTGCACCAGTACCTTTGCAAACAAATATAGAAGAAAAAGTATAATGAATCATCCAAATCTATTTTTAAAAACACAGAGAATAGCATGAACATATCACCATTTCTTTAGGTCATTCAAAAATAATTTAAGTACTCCTGTTCCTCATATGGAGAAAGGGCAGAATATTTGAACACAAGCAGTACTTGAGATTACCAAATAAATCATGCTAACATATCTAAAATCATCCCTGAAGTGTTTTTTATTATTTTCTACTCTTATGGTATAAAATATGCATCTATATATGATATATTAGCAAAGTGGAACTAATTACAATTTGGTATAATAGTCATCAAAAGGAATAACTAGCTTGTAATTTCAACAAACAAGAAAACGCAGTATGGAACTGATCCATTGCAGAGGATTAAACACCTTTTCCAAAACAAAAAACAAAAAAACACAGAGAGTACCTAACCTAAGAAAAACAAAGTCAAATCCAGCCTTACCCACACTGAAGCCCAAGTTTTCCGCATGGACGCGCTTGGCTACGAATTGTCCTTCCACCAATGCCCTTACTTCAACCTCACGACTTGTAAAACGCGACACTGGCTCGTCAGCTTTGTTGAAACGGAACATGCCTTCGAGTTCCGGAGTTATTTCCTTCTTGTCGTAATACATTCCTATGCAGTGAATGGGTGGGATTAATTACTGATGATGATGATGATGATGATGATGATGATGATGATGATGATTATAATTATCAATATCATTGTTATTAATATCAATCCACTGCGGACATCTAACAACCTAACTGGTCGTCAGGACTGACACTAGCGGCACCGGCTAAAAATCAGAGGGACAGGGAAAGCGTTTTCTCCACCCTCTAGGTAATGCAGACTAGCCCAAACAATATTTTTCCATAAGTCCATCATAAAATGCAGGTTAAGGCAGACTTTGGAACCCTGTAGCTCTGAAGGTAGCATCATTACAGCCATAATACTTCATGACTGTGTGCGCGCTTCAACTGTGAGCAGATCCTACTAATGTCTCTTCATGTATGCATTGACACCTGTCTTTTAGGCCTAATTGATGCCATAATGAATGTCATGACACCTGTACACAATGGCTTAATAATAATAATAATTATATTCATTATCATTATTATTACTATGGCTTAATAATAATTATTATTATATTCATTATCATTATTATTACTATCATTATCATCAATATAACTATCTATAATAATAATAACATAAAAAATAATAATAGCAATGATAGTAACAATTATAATGATAATCACAATAATAATAACAACAATAATAACAATGCTAATAATGATAAAAAAAAATGGTTTCAATAATAATTGATATAACAATGATAAAATCATAAAAATAATATCAATAAGTACAATGAAAATATGAATAATAGAAATAATATCAGCAATAAAGAGGACAAAAAATTCTTACATCTGTAACTGCAAAGAAACGATACGGCTAAGGATTGAAAATGTACACTCAAATTTTTTCTTTAGCTTTAACTCTAATCTCTTAACCCACACAGGACGGGTGGTACAGCATGTGTACCGCGCATTCAAAAGCCCAGTTGCCGGGCGGCACAGTATTGTGCCAGCCATTCAATTGATTTAGGCCTAATAATTCGAACGCCCCGGCATTTGGACATTCAAGGCTAGAATTCCCCCGTCGGCGATGGGTTAATCTCTTGTATAGATTCCTATCTTCTAAAATTTCATGCGATACCTAAAAATGAATAATAAAATAAGATACAATCAAATTAATCAAAAGATGAAAAAAATTCAAGTTCTCACCCAAATTGCCGAAGTTCCCTCGAGGAGTCATATCCAGAAGCTGATTAAAGATATCCCAGGATCCATCGGCACATTCATTGCGAATTCTCTCTCTCGTCAAAGATCCGTTCTTGAAGCTGGAATCATTAATACGAATATTCTAAACCAACTTTATTGTTCTCACCTCAGTGAAAGCTAAAAGTTGAATACAGAATCACAAACTACTCAGTTACCTTAATTTACACGTAATCTCAGTAATCTACATAAGCATAAAATTTTCAACTTCTTAAAACCTTAAAGTATTTACTATATGTAAACATAAAATCTTAACTAGTTATTTACCAAACATACGCATAAAATTATATCATTCACCGATGTGAGAAAACATAACCACAATACTAACCACAGAAGAGCCATGTAGGCACTACTGTCCACTGGGTTAATGAAAACATGTCCTTCCAACTTTGGCTTCGGAGTATCCAACCACAGGAAGAGCGTATCACTTGTGCCCAGGCTGACAGCAACATCTCCAGGTTCCAAACACATGCCTAGAAAATAGGTATATTAAATCTGTATTATTCATTGTTTTATGCCACTCATTTTGCTTGATAATATAGAATATCTAAGTATAGAAAAAAACTCTTGATATATAATCTGACAAGAAGTCTATAAGCATTTTACAAACATCAATTGCTTTAGATCACATATGAGATCACTTGAGTGTTTTTAACTGCAAGCTTGTTTTTTTAAGGGTTCTTTTGACAGAAATTAACACAAATCCATCAGGCATATACTTACCAGCAAGAGATGATGGGTTATCACCAGTGAATGCTATCACAGCACAGTCTGGATTGAAACTGTATCGGTCTACAAAATAGGAAGCAACATTTCCAACCCTCTCTGATGCAGGCACAGGTGTACCTAATTTATCTGCCAAATCTGGAGCACAAGCCTGAAAACAAAATAATATTATTAAAAAAAATCTTACTATACACAAAATTGACAAATAGCTCTTATAAAACTATGATAGTCAATGTGATGTACAATATAGAATGAAAGTATACAACTATAAGGATCTTTATATTGCTCTTTACTTTATGGCCAAATCATGCCCTTACTGTAAATACATACTTACATCAAGACAAGGCTGTGACCATGCTTTAGTAGTGATGTCTAAAAGGTTCATTCCTGAGCCATCTGCCAAGTCAATTGGTGCATAGGATCCTAAGAATAAGGAACATGCAAAGCTGCTCACTAACGAAATTCTCTGAAATTAAAGCATCTGTTATATATCATCATATGTTATAGCAAAAAAGCCTTCTCACAATAAATCTTGTTAGACAATGTTTTGTTTTTTTTATGGCCATCCTTCAAAAATATAGTCAATCTCTTTCTATCCCCTTCTCCTTCTTCCTCTCATTCTTGTTTAAATTCTTAACATATATACACACCTCTGTGCAACTGTAAGCTTCCTTCCTTCTCTGATAAATCTTAGCAATCTGGTTGCCAGTAAACCTCTCGTAAGCACGGGAGCCTGTCAAGTCCGAGAGTTTCTGGAGATGAGATCAGCTTTTGTAAAAATCCTTTTGGGTAAGATCTTTACAGTATACCAGAAAGAATCAAATCTGAGAGTTTTTTTAAAGTGATCATCATATCAAAGCAGGATATATTCAATGAAAAAAAAGCAAAATAGCACTGCAGATGAATCACCTGTGGTCCACCCACAGCTTCTTCTAAAGCTTGACACTGGGCAGTGGTTGAGGAATCCATCCATATGGGTGAGTCTGTGATACTGAATGCCATTGCTAACTGAT
>BOPN01001328.1:17500-30000 GCA_017312705.2 Penaeus japonicus
CAGCAGCAACAGCAATTATCTACACACCATCAGCAACAACAAACACAATCCCAACACCATCATCAGCAAATGCACCTTTCAAATCAACATTCAAACCAGTATTCTCAGCAGATGCCTCCACAGCAACAGTCAGAGGAGCAGAGACAAGGGCAGCATCCGCCATCACCTATGACTCTGCAACTACACGAGTTACAACCTTCTCCGCAGTTACACCAAATAGGGAATCAGACAAGTGGTCATATGCATTTACCTTCAGGATTAGGAGGACAGCATACCAACCATCCTTTTTCCTCACAGGTCACGCAGGACCACCAAGTTATTCCAGGACCCATGGGGCCTCATGCACAACCGGTGCAGCAAATGGGGAGAATGGAAAATGTACAGAACATTAGTATCAAAGAAGAACCTCATGAATGACTGGTAACTGATCAGAGGCCTTTGATGTCAGTCACATGTTTCGTTTTTTATTTTTGTAAACATTTACTTGGCTCTGTCATGTACAGAACAGAAGTAATCATTCCCTTACAAAGTGTTAAACTATCACCTGTATTATACATATGCATTGCAATATTAAGACGGGAATTTATGAGAAGTGGCCAGTTATGAGTATAAAATCTGTGAGATAAAGAATGAGAACACCAATATGTGAAATATATAAATAATTAGAACACAGAACTATTGCCAATGGTCATTGACGTTTTTGAAAGTAGTTCTACTTTAAGTAATATCTAATTGATTACTTAATAATTATGAGACGACTAAAATAATTTTAAATCACTTTATGTGCCAAGTGTTGGGTTTTAAGATTCCCATGTAATGTTTCAGCATTGGACATTAATATCTTAAATAGTTCTTCTGTTTCATTTGTAATTGCAGATGAATATATGATTAGCATTTTTTACAGTTTGACTAATAGTCACTTGCTCATATACTTAGCTCATGAGCATTTGCGTCTGTTGTAACAATGCTAGTTAAATCAGACTCACATTCCAATTTGGCAGGATTTCTGCTTTCCGTTTATTTTGTTAACAATCAAATCATGTTTTTCGATATGGTTGCAAAGAAATTCTCTTAAAAGTATGACACTATTAAGCATAATTGGGCATTGTGATATTTATATTGACATAATAATATACTAAGAATGTACAGAGTTTAATAGTAGCTTGAATACATAAGAGAGATATTATGTTATGGGTACAAGACCCTATGTACCAATGGTAGAATGTACAATAGTAGGCTTACTCAGACATTCATCCGTTTCTTTCTCATGTAGATGTTCTTAGATATGCTTAGCAATGTGTTGCTGTGTCCTTAGTAATCTAAGGAAGTAATTAACCAATCATTTTTGGGTTTTCTATATAATTCATCACCCTTGCTAGCTTAAGAAGTAAGACATAACTTTGTATTTTCCTTCCGAAGGTTTCATGATTAGTGTGATATGTTTAAATTTTTCTCAGTTGTAAACCTGAGTACAAAGATAATTTTATATGCATTTCAGTAGATCTGAATGAAGGCTTTGAAAAATGTCATTGTAATTTAAAGAAATACTTAGAAAGAACTATTGATGTAGCCTTAGACGTTTCTCCATTTGTACATGTTTATGGTACTGACATCTTTCTTATAGCCTTGAATGTTGTACTTCCATCAACTTTTTTTTTATTTTTTTTTTGAAAGAAAAACAAGTTTTGTGGTTTCTGAAACATTTAACCGGTGATATAGCTTGATATCCACTTTTCCTAAATAATCAAAGAAGTGCAAGAATAACCTGTATATGCATGTTGGTAATGCCTTTATCTAACATTTCTGCATTGTAATTGCATTTGAGTAACCACGAGTAGCAGATCCTAAAAGTAGTAACCAAATGACAGGTTATGAGATTTAAAAACAAAAGTGGAAATGATGACGGTCTTTCAAGACTGGAATTGTGATGATCACAGAAAAAAAAAAAAAAAAATGGCAAAAGAGAGGTTTGTGCTGTGAATCGGTTACCTTTGGTACATCCCAGGAGAATTTATAGAGAATTTATATTGTAGTAACTATATAGATATATGGGTGGGCCTACCCTTACCAGGCTAGTTGTGATGGAGTAACCATAGGTATTGTACTTTTTGGCATCACTTTGGCCTTCAGTGTCGAAGTGTCCAACTGTGAAGGCAGTTTCGTGTCATTTATTTTGTAGGATAGGAATTAAATGAACAGATTTAAAGAATAAATTTCTGTATGGAAGATATGCATAAAGAGTCGTAGAAATATCATTACATGGCAAAAGAGTTCACTAAAAAGTGCTTATCCCAGTTATATATATATAAATATATATATATATATATGTATATTTACAGTATTTTATTAAAAGGAGATAGATTAGGTGACAAATGTAGCTGACTTGCTTTTCATTTACTCACTTGCTGAACAGATATTGGCAAGAACAATATCAAGAATTTGTGCAATAGCTGTATTTTGCTGTCTACTATATGTGACATAGAATGAAGTTGTGGGCATTTCTACTAAAATACAGGTCTATATGTATTGAACAGAGTTGTACCAATAGATTCAGAATTCAATTCCTTAACAAAACCTGAATTAAAAATGAAAAGTTTTCTCAGGTGAGTGCTGATAATTGGTGTTAATTACCTGAAGTTAGATATATACAAAAAAATTATATATCTTTAAAAAACAACAACTATAGTCCAGTTTTTCTCCAATTATGTCAGTTTCAAGAAACTCATACTTCTTGTCTAATTTCTGTAACCGTATGTACCTAAAGAAAAACATCAGCTGATGGTACTTACGGCATTGGATGGCATGATTGTGAAATAAAAGCTATAAACAGAGCTTATTGGAAAGCTCAAAATTAGTGATGACTTTCTGTAATCCTTAGCTTGTTACAGTATGGTTTGTAATATTGAAGCAATAACCACATATTTTGAGCAAAGGTAATATGTTATTAGTATTTTCACTTTATTCTAGTCTGTATATATTTGAGAGACTAATGTTTGTTCTTCATAGCTTCTCACAATATATGAGATAATGCATGGTCTTAGTATCATCTCAGAATAATCTCAGTATATCTTGGAAGCCATGATTGTCTCTGCAACAAATATGTGGGAATAACAAGGGGATAAAATGGGAATACTTTTCTCTCTTGATCTTACTTTGCACTGGATACTCACACAAGTAGCTTGGTTATGAAGTATGATTATACATGTAACTTATGCAGTTAAAACAGTAGAGATGTGTACATCCGTCAATCATGTTGATTGTCATTGTAAACTATTCAAATGTCTATGGTCACTTACATTTGTGAGAGAATAGAAAACCGGACCATAGCCAGAATTTTGCAAAATATGGTCTTTTATTGATTCTGGAAGGCTGAAGGGCAGGTCCTTGCTATGGGGGACTGGAGGCGGGTTTCCAAAATATATATATATATTTTATTTTTATGACAAGTTTACATTTTTACTTATCTGAGCATTAACACTATACAGACATGTAGATATGTTTACCACAAAAGAGAAGCAAAGGCTTAAAGTATATATAATATACAGTCTCATCACATGTTTTACTAAGACGAGTCAATTAAGCTTCCAAAACACTACCCCGCCCAAGTCTTTTGAGATGCATTTCATGGAAAAGGCTTGATGCTTGCTCAAGGTCCAAATTTTATCATAATGAGTATCTGAGCAAGGGAAAACAGTCAATCTTCGTTAATGCTGGCAAAAATGAAGGTGAGTAGTCTCCTTAGTGTAATGCCAGTGTAATGATGCCACAAAGTACAGGTCATTTTGAAAGACCTACAGAAGTAATGAAATACTAGGACATCACATTCATTATTTGCCTGTTTACATGAAGTTTGTGTAATGTCTGGTGACCTGTTTTGCTCTTGCAATTTCCAATGCTAAAGCTTCTGAGCTATTAGTTCTTGAGAGATAGTAGAACTATAATAAATTTGTGTATCATCAAACAGGGAGAATATCCCCGGGATCAATTCATAAACAAAAATGCTTCTAAAACATGTAAATAGGTAATTCATTAACATATGACTTTTTCTTGATGTTTCTCTTTGTATCTTCCAACAGATGATTGTATTAACTGCTATTCATTATAGTTTGAGACTGAGACTATATATTTATTCAGTTAGTTTATTTATTTCTATTTTTTTCCTGTGTGTGTGTACATGGACAGCTAAATTTGCTGTCATTGGATGGCATTTCCAAGAACCCAAAGACAAGTGTGGGCATCAATTCCTGCCTCACCCAGACCCATTCTATCAATCACACTCACTCACTGCTTAAAATAATGCTGGAAACTCATTAGAATGCTTCAAAATAAGAAGGGGAAATAACCATAAACGTCAATTTTCTTTAGATTTATTATCTAAAATACATAGCCATGTAGACTCAGTACTGAGTTGCATTTTTCTTTTTTCCTTTTTAAAAAATAAGAATAAAGGAATCAATAATTCATCTCAGAACTAAAAGTCGGTAATCTCTCTCAAAGGGTATCTCCAAACTTCAAAAATTACCGTCATCATCGTCGTCGTCATTGCCGTTCTCAAGAGTAAGCTTTGCGAGTTTCCCATTCTTGCCAAACAGTTCATTTTCCATTCCCGTGAGATTAATAGCCATTACAGGTTGCAGAGCAGTTCGCAATGACCAGTAAAGACCTGGGAACAATACTTCTTGCTGTGCCAGCATCTGCTTTACCCGATGACGTTCCTGAAAAGAAATGGAAGTGTTTGTAGTATGTTACTTAAATATTTGGTGTGTGTGTGTATATGGATAGATAGATAGATTGATATATATATATATATATATATATATATATATATATATATATATATATATATATATATATATATATATATATATATATATATATATATATATATATATGTATATATGTATATATGTATATATGTATATATGTATATATGTATATATGTATATATGTATATATGTATATATGTGTATATATATATATATATATATATATATATAGATAGATAGATAGATAGATAGATAGATAGATATAGATAAATATTGGTATTATATAGATCTTTCTTCTTTTACTTTCTTTCTGAAAGTGATATTAAATATTTCATCTTTTTCTAGTAGGACTAGGAACTCGTAGTATAATTACTAATACTATTTTACCTTAGGAGCTTCAAAGCAAGCTGGACAATTCTCAGGAATAACTGGCAGCTTCTTGGTTTCAGCAAATCTCCTTAAATCTTTTTCCCGTACGTGTACAAATGGCCGAATTACTCTCAGATCACCTTCCCTGAAATAGTGAAAGGAAATGGTCAAACAATACTAATTCATGTGATCTTAATAAACTGAACTTTAGAATCAGAACTCTTTTCATCTACTCATTGTATATGAGTGAATTTGCATATTCACAACACCCTGAACTAACATGTATCCATGAAGAAAATAACCCTTAAAGCCTCCTTTCCAAGCACATCAGAATGGGAGAGAGACATGCAATTCCCAAAGACCAAGGAGCAACATCAGAGTGCAACAAAAGAGTCCATATTTTCTTTGCAGAGAATGAACTTACTTGACTGTATAGTGGGCTTTCATGGTCCTTAGCCTTCCATTATGGAATATAGACATGATGAAACTCTCTGCCAGGTCATCCAGGTGTTGACCAAAAGCTAAGACATTATATCCCTCGCGTCGTGCTGCGGCGTATATTCTGCCGCGTTTCATTCTCGAACAGAAGCTACATATTGAATTCAAGCTCTCGAGTTGTGCTGCTTGCTGAAGGATATCTACAGGGAAGCAAACCATAAACTGTTAATATAGATGTATTCTTTAAAATCTTTATGAGCCTTTGATTCACTTGTTTTCAGTTGAACAAAGATGCCACCTAGCATGCCTAACACAAGGCTATAAATTAATCTGTTGCTTGGATAATATTCCTAATACTAACTACCCTTGGTTTCTGTTTTTTTGAGCTTTATACATTTTGTCTATATAAGGAAAATTTAACCTTCAAAAAGCAATGAAGAAGAAATGGCAGTTATGAACCCCAATAAATGCATAATTAGGTTTTCATCTCCCGTACACAATAATAAAGGGGTTTAGGAAAAATAAAATAAAATAAAAATTAAATTTCCCTAGGAAATGTATGAAAAAGAAATACAAGAGCCCATTATTTGCATTAGTACAGCATTAAGTTCCATCAATAAGTTATCTTGCTTTTGCACAATAAGAAAAGGAGGGGTCTGTTGCAATACCCACGTCCCTCTGGTGGTATCTGAATCCACCTTGTGACTGCAAATAATGGACTATTTATTTCTTTTTCATATATTGCCAAGGGAAACTGGATTTTTGTTTTATTTTATTTTTCCTAAACCCCATTATTATTGTGTATAGGATATGAAAACTTAATTGTGCATTTAGTGAGCTTCATAACTGCCATTTCTCCTGAGATGTCAAGTGGCACATTGGGTCATGCAAGATTACTCACATATGTACTCTACTCTAGTGCAATGGATTTTAAGTTAAATGTTCCGTGATGTTTCACCGGGTGGGATCGCTTTTGCACTGCACTCTGCCTTTTTTTCTTCTTTTCTTTCTTTCTTTCTTTCTTTCTTCCTTCTTCTTTTATTTTTATTTATTTATTATTATTATTATTATTATTATTATTATTTATTTTTTTTTATTACAAACAATTTATTCCGAAATACTAAATAGTATCGTAGTGCTGTTATGCCATAAACAGCCTGAAAAATCATAACAAAAGTCTAGAAAATAAGAGAAAACACACACATCTTGAGATGTGGCCTGTCCCATGAGGGTTAAGCACCCTTTGAAAGCAGCATTAAAAGATTGTAAATAATCATGATAATAATAACAGTAATAGTGATAATAATAGTGGTGGTGATGATGATGATGATGATGATGATGATGATGATGATGATGATGATGATGATGATGATGATGATGATGATGATGATGATGATGATGATGATGATAATAATAATAATAGTAATAATAATGATAATAATAGTAATAATAATAATAATAACTATAATAATAATAATATTAATAACTATAATAATAACAATAATAATAATCATCATCATAATGATAATCATAATAATGATAATAATATAAAATAATGAAAATGATAAAATTAATGTACAGAAGACTATACAAAATATATTCCTACATTTTTGGTTCAAAAATATCAAAACAAATACCCTGCTGTTCAAAGAAGTATGGAACGCTGAGGCTTGCTAGATAGGGGATGAGAGGTCGAGGGTCGTATGAGGCACTCATCGGGTCAACGGTGACAGCTCCGAGCTTGAAATTTATTCCTCTTGCCCCAGCGTAATATTGGTACTGCTTCAATACATGTAAAAGAGAGAGCGAGTCCTTTCCTCCGGAGAGACAAACTAGAACGCGGTCACCATCTTGAACCATGTTGAACTGCTGAAGTACCTGTGGATATTGTCATGCAATAACAAAGCCAATGAAATAAAATGCTATTACTACTTTTACTGCACTTGTTAATAATAACAAAAACAAATGTTAGTAGATAATGTGAACTGTCCAGAGGCAATATTAGTGCCATATCATATTCACATTAAATTGCTGATCATCAATTATATCTTCGATTCCCTTTACACTAGACCACTGTATACCTCTTGGTGTACATTTCAATATTCTACGCAACAAACAAACTAATCTCTCTTGCTTGCATATGCCATGTCTCTGCAGAGGACATTTTTATCTTGGTATCTGATGAATTCATATGTGTGTCAGTATTTACAGCACTATCATGAAAAACATCAAACAAACTGAAGCATTGTAAGGAAATAAAAACCTGTCTACTCAAGTTAGGTCTCAATCCTGTTAAAAGCCATTACTTATGCTAACCCTAATCTGCTTAAAAAAAAATTAGCAATCTCATGATTATCTACTGCAATCAAAATGGCAAATGTATCAATATTAATATGACCTAAGGAGACCAAAACCTAAGGAGAATGAGTCTCATCTTAATATGTGAAAGCTACTTACCTCCACCGTTGGATTAAATATATTCTTTGGAGGACTATGCCACTTGTTCTTTTCCTTCACCTCCTCACATGCACTGGTGTCATCTCTCTTGATAAAGCATTTCAGATCTTCGCACACAACCTTCCCAGCCTTCTTCTTCGGACCATTTTTGTCTGGGTCTATTTCACTTCTGACAGAATTCTCTGGTTGGTCGTCTCTTTTTTCATCTGCCAGTGAATCTACATCCTCTCCCTTTACCTTCTGAGGAGTTACAACACCACTGACTTCAGTTCTGACTGAAATATTTACTACGTTCTGGCTAACATGGTCTGCCGATTGCCACACAAAGTCTGGTCTCTGTGCTAGGACTTTCTCAGCAAGAGGGTACACAGGGGGTGTGAAGGGCAGCTGATTTAGGTTCATGCAAGATTCTGATGAATCTTGCATACACCGCTTGGCTTCGCTAGGTAGCATGAACCACCGTAACTGAGCCGCTTCTTCCCTAAACAGGATCGTGTCGTCTGGAATCTGTCTTCTCTGGGAAGCCTATAATCAAGAGAATACAAAGATTCTGAGACATGGTATTAGTCTTCCAGAAAGACTATATTAGTTTGTCTTTTGGTATAATTAGGGATATGTTTTCAATATTCACAATTCACCTCAAATTTTACCTTTACTGCCTGTTCAAACACATCCTTGGACAGTTTCAGGCATTCAGCATAGTCTGGTGCATCTCCAACATCCTTCTTCTTGTATGAAAATATACCTTGGGAGTAAGAGACATTCTGCAGCCACTGACGCTCCTTGAACACTAAGTTTGTGTGATGCTTCCATTCCCCCGTTTCTGGGTTGAAGTTGTACTGAGGAAGCAGTTTCCAGCCATTGACACAAACCTCTTGCACTGCACTCAAGATGAAGTTTATCTTAAAAGAAAAGGGAACAAGTACATGAATTACATGTCTAGCCTAGGCTGGGTATCATAAGATGTAAGTTTTTGTTTTTTAGACTTGTGGTATGATATATAAGAATATATATGACATCTGTGTCATTATTTCATTAAGGGGAGTTTTCTTGAGAATATGTTAAAAGATATAAACATATCACATAGGTTGTACATATAAATACCTATTTCCTATTCTTTCCCTATTCAGATATCTGACAAAATCTTATCTGAAGCTAAGTATACCCACAAAAATATAACATAATCTATTAAAGAAAAATTCACCATTTTACTCGCACATACACACACACACACACACTCACACTCACACTCACACTCACACACACAGAAAGAGACATAGAGACAGACACCTGCTCCTCCGATGCAGTGTAAGGAAGATTAAGCCTGACAAAGCCAGGCCTTAGCACTTCCATGTCACTGTGTTCCTGGTGCCGGCGGAGGTGTGACCGATCTAAGCGACAGTCCTCGACAAGCAGAGCCTCATACCGCTGGGCTAAGCCCTCATCTATTCCTAAGAGATCTTGAGCATAGGGTCCAGCACAGGCACATCCGCCACGCGCCTGTACCCCAAACAGGTCGTTTAGCACTGCGCAAACAAAGTTATGGTGCAGCAAGAGCCCGGACTTTGGATGGCGCACCACAAAGGATAGGACTGGCAGCCTCCCTCCTGCATCGACATATCCTAAAGGTACTAATTCTGGAACGTCTTGCACGAAGGTTGATAGTTTTCTGCAAACAGAGAAGACCCAATATAAGAAGCTACCCAGGACTTGAGCCTAATTCACTATATCATATAATTCATGATGATAAAAATCCATCTTGTGACAATAATCCTGAAGACCTATGAAGAACCTTATATACTTGAATAAACTATCAAAAACATTTTAATGGAGCTCTACTCTTCACTCTTATGACAAAGGGGTAAATATATTACTTTGTCTTCATTGTTAGTATTTAATTACTTTAAATATCAAGTAAACAGGAAATCAATAATAGTAGTTGCATCCATGGGGTAAAGATGAAGTCAAAGGTAAGCAATGACTGCTTAGTGCATGAGAACATGCACTGTGTACTATGATGTTCTTTTACATTCATTATTCTTTTCCTCATTGATGGCTCCACAAGTGTTCAGTCATTCTATAAAAAAATTACAACATTCAAAGACTTTGCTGGCTAGCACTGTAATATCCCTAAAGAACACAAACACAAACATACAAAATTCACCCTAGACAAGATATAGACCACATACTTTGCAAGTTCCCTGTTGCGATTACATATGAATTCAGCCGTGACAGTCTTCTTGAGCTGCATGACAAGCCCAGCTCTTATGGCTTCCACAATAGCTGGTGTTCCCCCTTCTTCCCTTGTTTCCACATCCTGCGAAAAACCATATACTATTGACTCTCTACTTATGACACTGTTAATAAAATTCTTGATAATATTGTTACAATGGTATGTTCCATCTTAGTGGTACAAATATGCTGTGGTTTGCCATATAACTATCTTATTCCATAGTTTGACTTGAATGTCAATTTTAATGTTGAAAACTTCTACATTAAATTGACATTGCTTTACATAATAATAACATAAATTCACTTTTTTGATTCTGTATCCATTTTACAAAAGACAGAGGCTAAAAAACATCTCTCCAAACTAGCATAAAGGAGTCTTACCTGCAAATATCGGTGAGAATCCCTGGACACAAAGAAAACTGACCCCCCTCCACAAACTTCTGGGACGGAATTTTGGAAAATGTTCTTTTTGGCGATCAAAATGCCTAATACGAAAAATATAATACGTTAGCCATATCACTTATGCCCTATGCTTCAGCAAAAAAATAGTCAAAACTATTCCCAAACAAGAACAAATTCACAGAACTTTGAATTCTACAAAACCTAAATATCTTTCAATACCTATATGACTTTCCAACAGATCTATAATCATGTACCGTAAAAAGAGAAAACACCAATTAATCATTACAATAGAACTATACTAGCCTGGAGTCTGCACACCACCGAGGAACTTGTGCATTGAGAAGTAGAGAGCATCTTTGTGAGCCAGCCCTTGAGTATCTCCTCTGACTACAGGGTTCATTTTCACGTCCACATACGGAGCTGAAAAGTAGAGGTGTGAAGATGATTCAGCCTTTCTACACATCTGTTTATATTACATTTCAAGTCTAAGGTTTAATGATGTAATAGACATAGACTGATAGATAAGATATATATGGATAGAGAGATGGATAAATAAATATGTGGCAAGATTGATAGATAAATAGATAGAGAGATTGGCAGACAGATAAATAGAAAGAGAGATAAATAGATAGACTGGTAGACACAGATAAATAGATAAATAGATTGATATGCACACACACACACACACACACACACACACACACACATACACACACACTCACACTCACACTCACACACAATGTGCATGTGCTTGCATTTGCATTCCTTAACTTTCTGTTATATACTGAACCAATATTTCCACATCAAAACCTCACCTGCTGTTGCATAATCCCAGAAAGCCAGAGCACCATACTTGTGCAAGAGCATTGTTATCTCAACATCATCCACAACCATTCCTGAAATGTTGCTGGCAGCTGTAAAGCATCCAATGAGTTTACACCGCCCATTCTGGTGCTGTTTTAACATCTCTTCCAAATGTATCAAGTCTACATCACCAACTGCTGTTTCACGGATGCGTAGTACCTGTCAGATTAATGATGAAGTATAATAATGATGATAATAATGATAATGATAATAATCATAATAATAATAATGATGATAATAATATCAATGTTAATAATAATTATATTTATTATAATGACCATAATAATAATAGCAGTAATAATAGTAATATCAATTAAAATTATCATTATAATGATAGTAATTATTATAATAATAATATTGAAGATAATAAAATAATAATAATAACAGTAATAATAATAATAATAATAACAATAATAATAATAATAATAATCATGATGAATCATGATTATTATATAACAAAATCATTATTCTGTCCTTGAAAATTCTGCATAATTTTAGTTGCTATATTTGTAAGAGAGACAGAGAAATAATGTGAGTATCTAATTTCTTGAGAGAGCGAGAGAAACATCAAATTATCTCCACCTTGGCCCCGATCTCCCTCCAAGGAAGTAATGAGGAATGGTGTGCATAGGGATCCACAAGAACTACTGGAGGTTGAGTTAACTTGAGGCTGTGAATCAATTTCTGCATGGCGCCTGTTGCACCGTTGCCAACAAACAGCACTCTGTCGTGCTCTGAGGCTTGCGTCGTATTGCGGATTATATCTCGAGCTTCGTGTCTGTAAAAGTCAAAATAACAGTTAAATACAATACTATAACATCTGCAACATTGTAATCTTATAAGAGTTATTTATGAAAAGATGACTTAAAATCTCTAATCTGGCTTCTAGTAAATCAGTAAGATATATAACAAAGCTTTAGTTCTTGCCGCTGGCACTAGCAACAAGGCATATATTCATAAACTTTAGCCCCA
>BOPN01001328.1:37500-40000 GCA_017312705.2 Penaeus japonicus
GAAGTAAAGCACTCACTTCTACTGTGGCCTCTAACAATAAAAGGTGTGGTGTGCTAAACCCTTACTTTTTTTTTTGTTGAAATAAATACTCTACATTAATGGGTAAAAGATTTATGGTGATACTGATTGACTTCTTAACAGAGAATTATTGCACTCCCCAAAGATATATATAAAAAAAATTGGTTAAAATGATCAAATATAACTAAATGAACCAATAATCTTTTTTTTTCATTATCTGAAAATAAATGTTTTATCTATACTGATACCTGCATAATTCAACTGTAATACTACAATCTGTTTACAATTTTTTAAAATCAAAAAGATAATTTCTTTTCTTCACAACCAATGACTTAATTATAGGTACAAGATATCTGTCCTTGTATTCTATTAATAATAAAAAAAAAGAAAAAGATCCAACTAGCTTGGGAGGAACAAGTTTAAACACACTTTTACAAGGAAATTATGACTGTATTTACCACAAGTAACAAAAACATAGGTAGCAGTCATGAGAGAAGAGGACAGTAAGGGGATAGACCTCAACAGCATCACCATCAAGAGTAGACACAACTGAACCTGATTCACTCTTCTTACCTTTGGATAACACTGCCAAGATAACACATATATAGACACACTAGCTAAACTGTGTCCTTGAGCAAGAAGCTGCTGTAATATTACTCCCTTTAATGTCGTTTATTCGTGTATTACTTGACGCACAATGGTGTTCAAGTTCTTTTGGAGACCTGAAGTGTATGGTTTTGTGGCTTCATTGCCAACCATTCAAGAATTTCTAACATCTTAGAGAACCCAACCTTCATTCTCATCCAGGTAGCTTCATTAATATTCAGTGGAAAATAAAGAGGAATGGTGCATTACTCAAATACATAAGGAAAAAAGAAAGAAAAAAAAAAAGATCAACACACTACCTGGCCTGAGATGAGGTGATGTCATATACAGACATTCAAAATAGTCATGCACATCAAATAATAAACTGAACTATTTTCATGAACCAACTTTCACAACTCTCTACACCTGGGATACCCATACATTGCCAAGGGAACAGGCACACTTCTTTATCAGACAGAATCAGATTCTGTATGTCAAGTATCACAAGAAAGAAGCAATGCCATTACCTGGAATTCAGCAAATGCCCCTTCATAAAATTAACAAGTAACAGTTTCTGCACAGTAATTCAGAAAATATTATAAAATCAACTCTACATTTTTACAAAGTATATTACCCAAGCATTTGTTCATGCACACTCTTCACTTCCAAGGACAATATTATTTTGTATTCATTTATTCTTCAGAATACCTTCACAGGGTACTGTGACAGGAGAGAGGAAATAAGGGAAAACAAATGAGAAAAGTTTTACTGCTCTTCACTATGCATATTTCTTTCAGTTCCTTGCTGTGATGCATTGCATGTGGGTTAGTAGTGCATGATTTGAGAAAATGTCAAAACGTAAAATAAATATTTTGTTTTTTTGGCAATATAACTATCAATGAATCCAGAATTACTGAATGATGCCCATTCAAAATCTTCTTCAAAATCACTTTCGAGATGATCATTCTCCAAAATTTTCTTGTTCTTTCACACTCATCAAAACCCTCTTGCATGAACGAACTCAAAAGTCCACCCGTCTATAAATATCTGACTTGCATCCCCAAAACGTTTCTCATGCTTTGGCTGTGGAGTCTCACGGCAGCCCCAACGTTGTCTCGTCAAGTAGTATAAAAGATGTCCCATGTTCCTTATCACCTAATCAAATCACATTTCCATCAGTTTCAACATCCGCTGCTCTCTCTCTCTCTCCCACAGGTTCCTTCAACTAATGCGTTTATCATGTCAGCTGAAGAACCTGGAGAATTCTACGAGTGCTCGCGTGATCTCCTTCGGTCGCTCCGCCTGCGTGACAGCCTTGTGGAACTCTACCAGCTGAGCCTGAGTTACAGCCTCAACACCTCCAGAGTTCTTTGTTGGTAGGACTTTCAACTTGGCTTCCAACCACAGGCAGAATTTTGGACGGTCAAACTGCATAATCTGTTTCAAAGAAAAAGAGATGAGAAATTAATCATACATACCGATTTATCCAATATGAACACAAACACACACAAAAACAGATGATGAGACAGAGAGCCATACTATTAAAAAATAATCATACTTAAAAATATACAAACTATAATAATCGTTGACTCAAGACAGTATCATTCACCACATTACTCTGTGTTATCATTCAACAATTAAATATAAATACACAAATAATGAAGAGAAAAGAAGTATATTACATTTAGCACATAATCAGTTTCTTCAAATATATTTTAGCACATTACTTCAACAATGCAAAAGTAAAATTATAAAGCATACTAATATATGAATATACACCACGTATATGTTTGGCAAGTACTGTAAAGAATCTACCTATTTCATTGTGAAAAGGCATTCAGATAGCAATGACAGATGTATATGAAATTGGTGTAGCTTTCCTAAAATGCTCTTTCAC
>BOPN01001328.1:45000-47500 GCA_017312705.2 Penaeus japonicus
TCCCAGTCGTGATGTCCAATACACGTGAGAAGAAGATGCAGAACCTGAAGAGACCCCATCCCTTGCCCTGGCTGATCGACCATCACCTCCACCAGGGTTTCTCCGAGTTCTGAGAAGATTCTGTGAAAGAAAAAGCGTGTGATATAAATGAGATTGAATTATCTCAATTGGGAGTGGAAATGATTTACTAGAAGAAAAGATCATGAAATACATATCAAAAGCAATATTTAAAGCACCATAACCCTAAATTAACAAATATATAATCCACATTAAACTACACTAACAATATATGAACAAACAAAAAATTTCTCTCTCTCACTCACTCACTCACTCACTCTCACACTCATACTCACTCTCTATCTCACAAAAGATCTGTTGTACACAGTAGTACTTGCCTGGCATAGTTGGTGATAGCATTTAGATCTTCCAGTGCTACTGCTAAATGATAAGGTTCACCAAGCTGCAGGACACCTGCAAATAAGACCTCGGCAAGAGGCTGGATACGTTCTGCCTCTAGCATAATCATGGCAGAACAGATGCAGTCCGTTGCAATTTCATGTAACCTGAAATAATTTTTAGTTTTAGTTTTAGGTCTTTCAATTAAAAGATGCATAATATGGAAATAAAGACTGATTTTCCATCTGTATTTATTTGTGTGTGTGGCAAACTGTTTATGATTGTAGAAAATAAAAACTAGTGTCCTAAAAATATCCCTATGTGCTTGTGGCATGAACTTTTTTTGTGGATAAATTCTACTTTGAACTTTTCTAAAAACAGTTCAATATTCCTGGTGTGAAAACTTACAGCATATATAGGGTAATGCAAGGCCAATACCAAAAAGACTGCACCCCCCCCCCCCCCCACACAAGATTGGCCAAAAGAACAAATTTATAAAAATATAATTCCATTAATGGGATTTTATCTTTGTGTGTGTATATATATATATAAAGCTATACACTAATTGTTCAAAATGTTATCTTCTTCTAACATTTAACATGAGTGAATAAAAACAAACAAACAAGAGGATAATGCTCTTGAAGTATGACTGAACCGGGTAGCAGGATAGAAAGGAGATACAAGAATTAATGAAAGTAAAATTCATGGAAATGAGAGAATATATTTAGTCAGGTGTGGGTTTCCTTACTTTCTGTGGCAGTCAGCAAACAGCTGCCCTTAAAAATCCAAATTGTGAATAAATTTGCAATATATATGAGGTACATTAATTAAGTATTGTAAATAAAGCACTGGGTAGAAATTCCTAAATTTAAAACAGTACTCACTACTTGTTAGGGGTGGGGGAAGGGAGGGTAAAAAAAATGTAGAATCTGTTCTGGCATTCCGCAATATATTCGTTAACCGACAGCAAAACGACCACTATCTTAACAACAACCCCCCCCCCCCCATGAATCCACAAAATATAATATATATCCAAAAAAATAAACAAACATTGCATGACTATTAATAATAATTAGAGGAAGACTTACCTGGGAGACACTTGTGGATTGCGGACAACACTAAGAATGTCGTTAACAAGGCAGGTGTTAGTGAGCATTACCCACTTTTCAGTGTGGATATTAAACCAGGAAGCAAGACACCTCAATGCTTTCAGATGGGTGCTCTCTTTGCTGGCTCCTTCAGTACCCACTGCAACATGCTGAGGAAAATAAATAAGTGTTAATAATGTGAAGACATCAACACTGAAAAACAAACAAACAAGTGAATGATAAATATTCTAGGGAACTGTTACCTTTTAAATCTATTTTTTTTTCTTTGAGGGAGGGGGGGGAAGGAGGTAGAAGTGGAGGGAGAGGGGTATGAAAAAGAGAAAGAGAAAGAGAAAGAGAAAGAGAATGAGAATGAGAAAGAAAAAGAAAAAAGAGAGAGAGAGAGAGAGAGAGAGAGAGAGAGAGAGAGAGAGAGAGAGAGAGAGAGAGAGAGAGAGAGAGAGAGAGAGAGAGAGAGAGAGAGAGAGAGAGAGAGAGAGAGAGAGAGAGAGAGGAGAGAGGCAGGAGGAGAGAGAGGAGAGAGAGAGAGGAGGGAGGGAGAGAGAGAAGAGGAAGGAAGGAGGGAGGGAGGGAGGGAGGGAGGAAGAGGAAGAGGAAGAGAGAGAGAGAGAGAGAGAGAGAGAGAGAGAGAGAGAGAGAGAGAGAGAGAGAGAGAGAGAGAGAGAGAGAGAGAGAGAGAGAGAAGGAGGGAGGGAGGGAGGGAGAGAGGAGAGAGAGAGGAATAGAGAAGGATAAAGAGAGGGAGAGAGAAGGGAGAAGGAGAAAGGGAGGGAGAGAGAAGGGAGAAGGAGAAAGAGAGGGAGAGAGAAGGGAGAAAGATAAAGAGAGGGAGAGAGGAGATGGAGATGGAGATGGAGATGGAGATGGAGAGGGAGAGGGAGAGGGTGTTGGTGAGCAAGTGTTAGTTGTGAAGAAAAAATATAAAGGGTAAAGACAGGCCTGGAGATCAAAAGCCAAAGAACTAAACAAAAAAACAACAGACTTTGGGCCTTACC
>BOPN01001328.1:52500-55000 GCA_017312705.2 Penaeus japonicus
CTTTATCTCTTCCCCTTCTACTGGAACAATATTGCTGGGTAACTGTGACTAAAGGGTTTCTAGATCTTAATATCCAAATAACATGTAATTTCTACAGCCAAAAACATTATCTGAATTTCAAAGAACTTCCTTCCCTAAGAGTAAACCACTTTCAGCTCTTGAAGTTTTTCACATCAACATTCTATTAACATCAAACTAGAATAGCATATTTAAGGCAAGAATCAATGAGCTTCTGTGGATGATAGTCTGTCATAAAAATATAACTCCTAGTCAATCTTCACACATCAAATGCAAAGGTCAATCACAGCTGCTAAGCTTTTAACAATTATGAGATGCCACTGTTTATGATCACCAGCCTTGCTATGTATAAATGTTTTACACACACACATACATTGTTTTTCTTCTCTTTTACTGCTTTTTAAATCAAAGACAGTTAGCTAACAAACCAGATATGTATCTGGGCAAATAGAAGAAAAAAAGTTAACAGAAACATCTAGTAAGGAGTTAACAAACAAGTAAATATTTACATGACAAAATATGCTCTTGCACTCCTTCTGGTGAGCTATTACAAATCTACAGATGATCCAGACTCTAAATATGTTCTAGATAAGACTACAGACCCACAGCAAAAGTCTGAGTATAAATTATATATTGTGCAATCTCACATGTAACATAACATGGTTTGTGTGTCTATCCCATTTTCTTATTCTCTCTTGTTCTGTTTTTTTTTCTGGTTGTTCCTTTTATAAAATATGTGTTGCTCACAAATTTTAAAGCTCCATCAATATTGTGGGTAAACTGGGGCCACTTTAAACGATGCCAATGCCTCTATACTTTGCTTCCCAGCGAAGACCTACAAACCTCCCCCATATATTTGGCAAGACAGAGCTGGAACTGGTTCCTTACAACCTAATCAAGGAGGTCAATAATCCCTATCTTGTTAAAATATCGAAGAAAGTGTAAATCCAACAACTGCCATGTCCTCCACACCTTTGGATCCTGGCAAAGACCAACATACCCAAGATACAAATATTTACCAAGGTGGAGTTTATTGAAATAGCTTTTTATTTTATATAAATCACAAAGGAGTTTGTTATTTGCCTTTGCCAGAGTGGTGGAGGCACCGAGGCTACGGTGATGAATTCAATCACTGCAAATGAATCGCTGATAAGTGATTGTTAGCTTTATTCGACTTTAATCAGATTATCTTTTACATCTATCAGCGTTGTACAAGTTCCATAATGCTAATAACCTTAGCTTTTTACTATCACTGCACGGTTCTCGTGGCAATATTGGTTAAATCCTGTTAATCACAAACTCATGAAAGGTTTTTTCACAGCAGTTTAACATACTATCAAAATACAGAAACTTAATGAGGGTGGAATCTGACCCATACTTAAAACTATGCCATATTTGAAATACAGAAGAGTCAACAAACATGCATCAGCCTTCTCATTAAACAAATAGTGATTTAGGTAAACTATGCTGTATTCAAATGCACATTTTGTGAAATGTTTTTCATCTGAGAACTAAAGATTGAAAAATAAGTTTGCTCCTAATAATCAAACTGATTACATGGGACTTATGCATCTACCATTGGCCATATATCAATCCATAAGGCTTCCTGCCTGTTGGTACTTCAACAAAAGCTATTAAACCTCCACAACAGCAGTCTACCCCAGTAAAGCGTGTACACCTCCATGGTAATGTATTGTCAAATAAGAAATCAGTCCAGCATCTATCATGAAAGAATATACAAGCACAAAGAACAAAGGCTGCAACAATTGCTTGATGCAGTTCCACTACCAGGTTGGACTTCAGACAGCAGGCCCTCCTCCACAGCAGATCACAGGAAGTTTTGAGCAGAATTTGATCAATATGAAACACAGCCAATAAAACTGGGAGATAAAATTCCCATTCAGAATGCCACTTTATGCATCTTCTAAACAGTTTTTGTTAATAAAACTGACTTGTTGAACGGAAAGATCTTAGGCTTCCCTAGGAATATTAAACTATATATAATAGGTCACCAAATGTATAAACAATCAATACAGTTGCTCTAGAAAAAGCAAACAAACTTCCATCACGAATAGCCTGGCAAGATAAGGAGGCTGGACTGATCACTTGACACGGCACTCCTGCTGTACTGAACTTCAAGACTGTGAACCATCCAAAATAGATACCAGCAAATTTCAAGTCGATTTGAATAGAGCACAGACACTATAGCTCAGATACTCAGTTTTGTTTGGAAAGCCACTGTAGTTATCTTCAAATCTTCTACAAAAGAGGCCACAATGGTGAAAAGAGTAAGAATTCCTGACCGAAAGGTTAACAAACTTCAACCAACTTAAATACCTAACTTGAACTCCACAAAACCAACCAACCTAACCCTAAATTCACACCATCCACCCCTAGCCTATCTTAACTAAACCGATAACCTAACCACAGAATGACCTAACTGTAACCAACACACTAACAACAAAATGGAACCTGTCTAACA
>BOPN01001328.1:60000-67500 GCA_017312705.2 Penaeus japonicus
GGTGTAGAGATCTGAACGTGCAAGTGCGTTACAAGTTTGTCATTAGAGTTTTTTCAATATCCAACGTTTGTCCACGGCTGTTCGTGTGCATTTTACCTAACACTCGTGTAAGACAATATAAACAAAAATTACAAAGCTACTTTACTCTATCAAACTCATATTATGAAAAAATGGGAGGTAATGTACAAATAAACGACTGCTGTTTTCGCTACAGAAAAAACAAACAAATGAAAACTGACATCTTCACTAACACTTATGAAATCAAATATTTATCATAAAAAATAAATAGATTTAGAAGAGGGGAAGCAGATGCCGCGTGTGTGACGTCATCAACTAAAATGGCGCTCGGATACCAAACTTTCGGCAGCATCTCCTGCGCGCCTTTACGCTCGACAACGCATAGCGGAGATGCGGTTTTCGTCCGATTCTGGAGGAGAGTCTGTCGGTATGGTAGCGAGGGGGCCGACGGAGACTGACGGAGAGGTGTTTCCAGATAGGGGGACTTGTGCAGACACTCACCCACCCACACACGCGCACGCATGTACGGACGTACTCATGCACGCACACACATGCACACACACACGCACACACACACACACATACACAACACACACACACACACACACACACACACACACGCACATACACACACACACACACACACAGATGTTACCCTCTCTCTCTCTCTCTCTCAAGCTATGCATGTATGTATCTCTCTCTCTCTCTCTCTTTCTCTCTCTCTCTATCTATATATCTCCCTCTCTATCTTTCTCTCTCTCTCTCTCTCTATCTATCTCTCTATATATATGTATCTGTATCTGTGTGTGTGTGTATGTGTGTGTACGTTCGTGTGTGTAGGGGTCTGTGCCAGCGTGACCACGTGTGCATGCTTAATACCAATCATCGGTAGCCTTTTTAAGACCTCTCGCAGGGCGCGCGTCTTGGCCCCTGGCATTTCGAGAACTTGTGACGGACACACGCATCTCTTGTCGCCTTTGTTTTTTTTTTTTCAATCATGCTGTTTTCTTATCTTTGTTGGTGTTATCTCTGCGTCGGTGATTTTATTCTTTCTATCTATCTTTTTTATCATCTGAATATCTTTTTTTTTTTGTTCAATACGCGGGGAAAGAAGTAATGGATGGAACTTACTTAGTCAGAATTGCTAGATAACGTTTTGGCGATAAGTTTTAGTTGTATAAAGTGTTAATTTCCTTCTTGTTAGGAAAGAGAGAGAGGGAGAGAGAAAGCAAGAGAGAGAGGGAGAGAATGAGCGAGAGAGAGAGAGAGAGAGAGAGAGAGAGAGAGAGAGAGAGAGAGAGAGAGAGAGAGAGAGAGAGAGAGAGAGAGAGAGAGAGAGAGAGAGAGAGAGAGAGAGAGAGAGAGAGAGAGAGAGAAAGAGAGAGAGAGAAATAGAGAGAGAAAGATAAAGAGAGAGAGAGAGAGAGCGAGAAAGAGCGAGAAACAGAGAGAGAGATACAGAGCAAGAGATAGAAAGAGAGAGAAAAAAAGAGAAAAACCCGACACATCAAACGAAAGAGTCATTAGCAAACCATTAGCCAATCATTAAGATCAACATACTTCAAGCATCACATACTCACGCATCGAAAGGAGTAATCCTACTTTGAGGAATATCTAATGACATCTAAACACATCAAGCACTCTAACGTTACCCTTAACATACGCGTTGTACTTGGTCTAGGAATCACACTCAAGATTTTATATATCTTTACACAACGCGAAGAAAAAAGAAAAAAACAAAACAATCCTACCGTTTTTATCCCATTAGTAAAAAACAATGATAATAATGGTGATAATACGAATACCACTAATAATAATCATACTGATACTAATAACAGCAACAATGATAATAGTAACAGTAACAATAATAACAACAAAGAACAACATCAACAACAAAAACAATAATAATAACAGTAATAATAATAATAATTTTGATACTAAAATCCTAAAGAGAAAAATAAAACCCTCAAACAACTGCTCTGGGTTTGGTGTCCATTACACAAACACATAAATCATCTGACCCACGCTGGCTAGAAACAAGAGTAACAGCTCGAGTGTCTCTCTGGAGTGCCTTGAGTATGACACGGACTCTGGTGAAGGAGTTAGGGAGGAGGGAGCCACTCCGGGGAGAGGCAGAGGGAGGGAGAGAGACAGAGGGAAGGGGAGAGAGAGAGGGAAGAGGGAGGAGGGGAGGGAAACGGGAAGGGAGGGGGAGAAGGAGAGGCAGAGGGAGGGAGAGAAAAAGAGAGAGAGAGAGACAGAAGGAAGGGGAGAGGGAGAGGGAAGGGGAGAAGGAGAAGGAGGGGGTGAGAGAAACGGGAAGGGGAGAGGGAGAGGGAAGGGGAGAAGGAGACAGAGAAGGATGACGAGAGGGATAAAGAGGGAGAGAGAGGGGGGGGGAGAAAGATGGAGAGAGAGAGGGATAATGAGGGAGAGAGAGGGATAAAGAGTGAGAGGGGGGGGGGGAGAAAGAGAAGGTTAGAGAGAAGGACAGATAATGGAAGAGGAAGAGAGAGAGAGAGAGAGGAGAGGGAAAGGGAAAGAGAGACAGAAAGAGGAATCGGTTGTGCGGCAGACGGGGAAACATGCTGACACACCCACAAGCAGGAAAAAGCAGACATCAAACCAAATAAAGAAAAATAGCAAGAGCGCGAGGGAAGAAAGAGAAAACCAAAATAAATCCAGTTAGCATATAAACAAACAGATAGACGACATCAACAATAAAAATAATAACACTGATGATAATACTTAAAAAAATGATTAATAAAGCAAATACTGCAATAAAGAAATGAAAATCAAAGATATTTACACGCAACCGATAAGCAAAGTTCACATGATAATCCTCACAGGATTAGTTTATCATTGTGAAACGAACATGCGCAAGCGATATGACATATACTATATCCTGTTCTATGTTGAATTATAATTCTATCCTTCTTTTATTGTATTTATTTGATTCTGACATTGCTCTCGTAATGAATTCCTCTACCAGCTTTCATCATCGACATATTGATAGTAATTACAACTCGATTTTTCTTTATCTCCCGTGCATCTAATATATCAGACACCCATATATGTTAAAAAGTATCATTCACGATATGATTACGTGTTGTATAATTCAATCTCGTGTTATAAATGAACTTCAGAGGACGAATGCGGGAAAAATGTGCTGAGTCATGATTCGAACCTTCGAGGCAATACTTCGCTGCTCTTTTGTTTGATTAACAAAGGTCGTTGTGGGAGGAGGAGGAGGAGGAGGAGGAGGAGGAGGAGGAGGAGGAGGCGGTGGCGGCGGCGGCAGAGGAGGAGGCAGAGGAGGAGGAAGAAGAAGTGGTTTCAAAGGCGTAGAGGCGGAAGGAAGGAAGGAAGGGAGGGAGGACCGATTTTGTTTGGAGGGGGAGGAGGAAAGGGAAGGGGAGGAAGAGGCGGAAAAAAGGGACGAGGAGGAGGTGGAGATGAAGGAGGAGGAGGAAAGAGAGGAGGGGAGAAGGAGGAGGAGGAGAAGAAGAAGAAAAAGAAGAAGAAGGAGGAGGAGGAGGAGGAGGAGGAGGAAAGGGAAGGGGAGGAGAAGGAGGAAGTGACGAGGGAGGAAAGGGAAGAAGATGAAGAAGAAGAAAAAGAAGAAAAAGAAGAAGAAGAAGAAGAAGAAGAAGGTAGAGGAAAAGGAAGGGGAGGAGGAGGAGGAGGAGGAGAAGGAGGTGAAGGAGGAAAGGGAATAATAATAATAAGAGGAGGAGGAGGAGGAGATGGAAGAGGAGGGGAGGAGGAAACGGTGGATGAGGAAGAGGAAGATGAGACGGAGGAAGAAGAGGAGGAAGATGATGATGAGGAAGAGAAGGAGGAGGTGATGAAAGTGGAGGAGAAGAAGGGTTAGTGAGGAGGAGGAAGAAAAGGGGAGAAAGAGGAGAAGGTGGAAGGAGAAGAAGGAAAATGGGAAAGAAGAGGAGGAAGGGCAAGATGAAGAAGTAGAGGATGAAGAAGAGGAGAAGGAGGAGGAAGAGGAGAAATAGGAGAAGGAAGAAGACGACGAGGAAGAACAAGAGAAAGAGGAGGAGGAAGAGAATGAAGAAGAGGAGGAGGAAGAACAAGAGAAAGAGGAGGAGGAAGAGAATGAAGAAGAGGGTAAGAAGGAGGAAGAATGGCGGTGGTGTGTTATGATGTGTAGTTGAATAACACAAGGTACCCAGGTGCGTTATAATATATCACGATTTATACGGAGATTCACAAGGTGTTATGATTCTCTACAACATATTATGGTAGGGCTTCGTGTCATTACAGTGCTGTGGGACGTGTGTTACAGCGGTACCCAAAGAGGAAAGAGAACGTGACTAAGCAATAGTGGTACAATGGAAGAGGAAAGCTTGGACACGGAGCAGTGAGAAGGATGGTGACGATGCTGTGACTCTGATGGTGTGAATTGGCGGGGGAAAGTATGGTGAGGATGAGGGTGTGGTGTGGTGTGGAAGTATAGTGAAGAGCGGTGTGGTATGGTAGGAGTGCTGTGAAAACGTAGGTGTGGTGTGGGAGTATAGTGAAGAGCGGTGGAAATGGAAACTGTCAGGGGATATACAGTTAGGATGATATTAGATAGTCTGAGAGTATGGTGAAAATGGTGTGGAATGAAACATGATGCTGAATCATAGCGGAAATGGGTTAGTGTGATGTGAAATGAAAGAGGAAGTTCAGTGACACTATACTGTGAAAATGATGGTGTGTAAAGGCAACTGTGCTGCTATGGTGCTTCCACATTATCTTTATAGTGAATTATCTAAGCTGTAATATCTTTACTTTGCAGAAGCAGCGATAACGGTGAAGTTACAGTGAACATGACAGTGTTGACGGAATAGCTTCTTCCTTTTCTCCCCATTTGGACATTCGGCGGAAATGATAGTGAAATGATAGTGAAAATGATTGTGACATCATGGGTTTTTCCTTCACAATTTTTATACTTTTGTAACGATTAATTAATCTACAATTTTATACATATAAAAAGTATAGTGAATAATGTTGAAAATTACAAAGAGATGACCGACATAAATGGCTCATTATACCTCATATATTGTAGCTCATAATAATTTACTCTACTTATTAAATATCATCATTATCTTAGTTATAAAATCCTCTACTTTTATCATTCTGACATTTATGTACATTCATATATACAAACCAAGTATTCTGCCTCCCTCGCTGGCACTATAAAAGGCAGGAAATCATTCATATCAATAAACACGTTGGACGCAAGAGAATTATTATCTTTTGTGAAAACGTTTGTCTTTGGATAAACTCTTTACGTAAATGCGAGAGGAATATTTGGATTAAATAGTGTTTATTTCATATGTTTGATGACTGGTCTTAGTTTATGTAAAAAAAAGAAGACAAAACTAGAGTAGGAATACTTATTTTGTTTATTAACTAAAATAGATATACTTAGAGTTATGCATTAATACATACATATATTGTATATAAGATTCACATACTAATATATACTATATGATATCCATATGCTAAGACATACTACATACTGTTCATATACTAAAGTATATTTATAAACCACACTAACTTGTAACATACAAGAGTATATTCTCGCCACAGAGTGAAAGATAAAAAATCCAAACATTTCATACGTGTTTTGTGAATGTAATGGTTTAATAGACTTGTATTTTTTGTGCACTTGTACATCTGTTACACCTGTTTCAGTTTTGCCTTTAAGGTAGATTTTAATAGACGCTTTTTGGTGAAAGATAAAATAGATGCATTCCTTTAATCGGTCAAATTCTAATAATACAATTTGAAAATGTTCTCTCTTTTATCATACGTGCTGCAGCATTAAAAGTTCTGAAACTACCGTCTTGTAATTTAGAAATGATTATATGATAAACATAGATTCACCTAATCATAATGATATATAAATATCATAGAAAAAAACATCTGTACTGAAGAACTTATTATTCTGACCCTCCCCCATGTCAGATAGGATGCTAAAAAAGATTATTGAAAGGTGATGAAAGAATTCCTCCCTGGTTTCATATTCGAGTCTTCAAGATCAACAACAAAAACAAAAACTAGAAACAACAAAAACAACTAAAGAACGACAAGAACAAGAACAACGACAACAAGAACTAAAACAATCACAAGAACAACATGATGAGTAACAAAATCATGAACAACAAAAAAGAACAAAAACAACAAAGACAAGGATAACAACCACAAAAATAACGAAAACAAGGACAAGGACAACGGCCAAAACGACAAATCAAGCGAACTTTCTTTAAGAAGCTCAAAAATGTCCCTCTAATTGGAAGCCACGCGAGTAATAATTGAATGGGATAGCGACAGATGGCAACTGACCAGATGACGTAGCTGTTATGACGTCATTGGCAACCCCTCCCCCCCTCCCCACCCAACAGGCACTTGCATCTTCTAAAGCGGGGAGGAGGAGGAGGAGGAGGAGGAGGTGTGAGGAGTGAGGTGTGAGGAGGAGGAGGAGGGAGGACGATAGAGAGAGGCGAGGAAGAGGAAGAGGAGGTTTGATGAGTTAGAAATAAGGAGGTGAAGTAGGGAGGAGGAGAAGGAGGCTGTTGAGGAGTGGGATGAGAGGGAAGAGGGAGTGAGGAGGAGGAAGAGGAGGAGGAGGAGGAGGAGGAGGAGGAGGAGGAGGAGGAGGAAGAGGAAGAATAAGAGGAAGAGGAGGAGGAGGAGGAAAAGAGGAAGAAGAAGAAGAAGAAGGAGAAGAAGAAGAGGTGGTGGAGGAGGATGAGGAGAAGAAGAAGGAGGAGAAGAAGGAAAAGAAAGAGAAGGAGGAAAATAAAAATAGGAAAAAAGAAGGAAAATAAAGAAGTTCAATAGGAAGTGAGAATATGGAAGTAGTAGTAGTAGTAGTAGTAGTAGTAGTAGTAGTAGCAGCAGCAGCAGCAGTAGTAGTAGTAGTTGTAGTAGTAATAGTTGTTGTAACCATCACTGTTTCGGGGGTTACGGCAGCCGGAAAAACAGAGCACCTGGCTGGTTAACAGTCCTTCCAAACAAAACCAAGGGTTTCAGCCTTAACAAACAAGACTGCGCCGCTGTTTTGGCCTCATGGTATGGTTGGTTAGTGGAAGGTTAACCAAGCCATGATCTTCTTTTGACGGTGACCATACGATGAAGTGCAAGAAGGGAGGTAGTTCTTTTTACTCGCACATGATGAAACACCACACGTTTAGCTTGAATACTGAAAGGGGACTGTCCTCGTAAAAGGCGATCAGAGTTATCAAACAGCTAAGCCATCGAGCAAGACAAGAATCGAACGCAGTGATCGAGGGTTTCGAACACTGTCCTCGACATTCGAATCCTTAGACCGTTAGCTCCATATCTGTTGGAAATAACACTACTAGAAGATCAACACTAACACTACTAGCTATATTCAAAAGAAAGTAAAGAATGAAAAACAAAATATAACTGTGGCCTACTCAAACTAAATACCAAACACAGATCATCAGGGTTTAT